>WYDI02041073.1:0-16107 GCA_009867235.2 Psittacus erithacus
TTTTATTTTATTTTATTTTATTTTATTTTATTTTATTTTATTTTATTTTATTTTATTTTATTTTATTTTATTTTAATTTTGTTCTTCCTAAATGCGTTGTTGACAAAGCTTTCATAAAGCAAACTCATATATATAGCTTTATAAATCTATAATAACAAACTCTAAAGGAAAATATACCACCATTGTTAATGCAGAATTCTTAAACACACTAATTCTAGATATCTCAAATTAGAAGGCTAAACTTGAATATTGAAGAAGAGACTTCATACTGAGAAGACTGAAAAGAATAACTTTACAGAAAAATATTTTACTACTACTTTTTTATGCAGAACTAAGGAGAAGTGAAGGTTCTCTGAAGTTTTCAGAGAAATGTTTAATGTTTCACTTTTGACTCATTGGCAGTGGCCTATCAGCCTCCTTTGAAAGAAATGCCTGCAATCACCTCACAAGGTGAAGTTCCTTCAGTCCAAAGAGCTTTGACATTTTGTAGAGGCAGTATACTAGCTGAGCTTTCCTCAGCAAACACTGATTTCCACGCCTCTTGCTGAATGATTTATAAGGAGTCAGTGAAAACAGATTACACATCCTGGTTTAATGGATGGACATACTTTATCTTGTATAACAGCTTTATCACAGGGACAAGGGGAAGGGCAGCTTTAAAAGAAATAGTCCTGCATTAGGTATAAAACTTACACTACCCCAGTGCATCATAAAACGACAAATTGACTCATTTCCACATCATTACTTGTAATTATGCCTCTGAAGAATTAAAATTTAAGGATAAAGCTGCTATAATGCAAATTCTAATGCTTTACTTAATGTCATTAAAATGTAAAACCCGGTTAGATAATTGCTTCTCTCCAGCTCCACACAGACTAGTCTGTAGTACCTTATAGCTACCTTAGGACAAAGAACAACATAAAGGGAAGAGGATTGACTTTGTTTTCAGATTCATCCAATCTACAGAATGAACAGTGCTTGTTCAAAGTGAATATTTCTCTGAGCCTAGCTCTGTTATGAGAGATCTGAAACTTAAGCATGGAGGGGAGGGGGAAGACTAGTCGTAATGGATTACTGGATTCAGTGGGTTACTTTGGGAATTTCTTTTTCAGTATTCCTTTTGCTGCAGTATTAACTTCTCAATGATACTCTGATAAAAATGTCTGTTTTTTTTTTTTTCTTTTTCTTTGAGTTTTACTACCATCTTTCTACATCTGTAAGTGATATAAGAACTAAATGATGGTATGTCATGGCATAAAGTTTCTCTTGACATGAGGTTGGAATGACTAGATCTTTCGAGTGGTATATGTCATTACAAATGAATGCTTGTACCATTCTAGCATGTATGCAGTAAACGTTCCAACCTGAAATGATTTAGTTAGTTATTCTCTATTCTTTGTGTGGTTTAAAATTAGATATAATTTACCCTACAAAATATTTTCCTAGTTTCAGTGAGATCAGAGCAAAGGACAAACTGGCAGTAGGTCCCTCTCACAACAAACTGTGACCAAGCTGAAATACAGATTTCTTCATTCAAACTGGGATGCAAAGGTCCCTGTAGCTTCAGGTATCTGAAATGTTAAAAGAAAGTTATGGGTTTATTTGATTTGGAAGTTTGGAATTTTCTTAAGGTATGATTTGCCTTAGCTTCATATAGCTGCAGTATAGAGAAAAGAAAGAACTATATGTATTTAGGGTGAGACTGACACAGTTTAGACAGAAACCTTTGCATAGGAGGAATTATACTACATGAAGTGGTATTTATCTCTTCATTAACTCTAAAGTGAGACTAGGATGGGTGTCTGCAGTATAAATATTTGCAACAGAGTGCCTAAAGTTAGTAAAGTCATCCCACATCCCAAAGTCCTGCTTGTATTCAAGTTGGAAACTTCCCCAGCCACAGTAGATGAGCATATGGCTCACTGGTTGTTTTTCACCTAAAGCTGTTGAGTATTTAAATTCAGAATGCATTAGTTATAACTAACAGAGTAATAAAGAATAATGCTATTTTTAAAATATTAAAGAATATTAACAATAAAATTTTTAAGCAGCTCTGATGAACAGTTTTTATAATAATTTACTAGTAACTATCTACGAAAAATGCATTTCCTAAGGAAGAAAAGGCAGGAGAAACTGAAAATAGCTCTCTCCTTTTGGGCTGCACTGCAACAAAAATTCAAGACTTCTGGGCCTGGAAGGTGACGTGATTGGGAGGATGATTCTAGGGATAGCACAGACATACAGATTCTGCTTCAAAATCAGGACCACCTAAATTTTAATCAAAAAGACCATCCACCAAGCATAGTTTAACAAGGAAGTGACTAAATGTAAATGAAGGAAGCAAGCTTCTGAAACTGGGGATCAGTGAGATCCAGATTGGCCTCCAAGCTAGATTACCTTACTTGTATCTTTTGATCTAAATTTGCAGACTTGTATATTATGGTTCTCAGTACTCTTAAACAAAAATATTCTTATTTCAGAACTTTGGGACTGCTGGGGGAAATGTTAGGGCGCTGCGGAATTTTTTCTTAAATAATTCTACTGAATTTATGAAGTTATATTTAATTTGAAAACAGATTATTTAAATACAAACTAAGATAGCATATAGCAAGTTTATACATTTGATTCTATTTTTTAAAAATTAAAGTTTTATAGCTCACAGTTACTACAACAATAGAAAATTAAAGACTTTAAGACTGCATAGTTAAGAAACTGAAAGATTTTACGTTGTGAGTAGATTGAAATGGTAAAGATAGGCAGAGAAGCTGAGCACTGAAAGAGTAACAGAGGTTTTGCTGAAAATCCTTAAGCTGGCATAAGTGAAATACAGTATTATATAAGTTAAATTAACTGTCCATCTCCAGTTCAAGCTCGCACCTTTGTCTTATCTCTGATTTCCTTTAAATCTGAAGACTTTTTTTTTATTATTTAATTTTTAGTGTAGCTCTCTTTTTTCCTTCTTCTGTTATCTTCTATTTTATATCCTTCTTCCTTTAAAAATCTCTTTTTTCTTTCTTTTAGTATCTCTGCTATCTGTGCCCAAGCTCTTTTTTTTCTTTGTGATATTTCTGTTGCTCTCATTTCACTCTTTTATTTTATTTTGTATTGGCCTGCTTTTATAAAGAAGCTTGGCATATGCAAACACTACAAGTTTTCAACTGCCTATCTCTCTCACACTGCAAACTTCTGAATCTGATGGCTCATTAACCAAAACTGACAGAACAGTACAGAGTCTTACAGGTAAGGCATTTCTCAGTAGGTTCAGGAAAGTTGGCAGCTGGCTGTAGGGCAGAGATCCAAACTGATGTCCCATCAAATGAAAGGTGTTGCTGCTGAACCTCTTCTGAGAAGCAGCAGCTGAAGATGCGGGTGCTGCTGCCAGCCAGCTGAGTGCATGCTGCAACTTGCTTTGCCAAGCAGGTGAGGAGCATGGGTGGGCAGAAACCCCATACACTAACCAGAGGAGAATGTACGTCAGCAACCTGCAGAAAATTAAACAGATTCCTTAGTTTTGTTGCTAACACAGATTCTGAAAGTAAGAAGGTTTGCATTTCTGTATTTTTATTGTTTATATCAGAGACAAGAACTTCTTTGCATTTTCCTTCATTTTAGGGAGTATTTAGTAACCTGATCATTCCAACAAGTGAAACAAACAAACAACCCCCGCAAATCTGATTCAAACTAGATACCTGGAATTCCCAAGTCATCTGTTGCAACAGCTGAAGTACAGAAAAGGAAGCAAAATCATGCACTAGGCACACTATAGAGCACAGGGAAAGAGAGATACTTCAGCTAAAGATACATGCATGAATCTTCAGCTAAAGCACATGCAGCACAAGAAGTCAACAAGAAATAGATATCAGGAGACCCAGGTAACCCCATATTCTATAAATTCAGCAATTTATAAATAATAAAAAAAAGCCAACAACAAAAAAAACCCTCCCAGAGACAAGAACTCTGTTCTCTGCAGAGAACAGCACAAGCAAGTACAGCCTACTCGCTCCCAAACTCCAACTGACTTTGTGAATTAATGTTTCTTTCTCTATAACAGTATTTAACAGATAAGATATAGAGGTCCCTGCACATTCTAATTAAAGCCTAATCAATAGCTTACATGCTGTAGACCCTTGTGAAAGTGAAGAATTTTATATTTAACCCATTTATACTGGAAAGGTATAGTATTAAGATTCCTCATGCTTGACCAAATACCATAGCTGTAAACTGTATGCAAAAAGTGGGCATTATTTACTTTTCTTCCAGTCCTCATTTTGAAAAGGGTGCATCTGAGTAATTTTGAGACCACATTTTAGTCAATACGCAATCCAGTCACTATATGTGAGGTGTATACAGGTTATATCTCAAATTAGGTTTCACAACAGAAGTGTGAAATGTTTTATTTACTTTCTGAATAATTTTCTGGTTTAGATGAGAGCCAGACAACTTCATCTAGATAGGCATAAAAGAATTGGAAAATTTCCAGAGCAACAGGAAAAGCTAGTAAGTTTAAGAAACAGCAAAGACTGATGGATATCAGTGTTTTCATCTTTCTCTTGGACAGGTAAGGGCAGGAGTAAAAGTGGATAACAATTTTAGTTTTGAGAAGAGAATGTAAGAGTAAATGATCTCTGTTTTGGAGTCATCTACACCCTTCAGTGGTCATATCTGTTTCCCTGAAAAAAACATTACTTTGTTGCAAACTCACTATCATTTGTACGGGGTTCTCAACATCTATAAAAATATATGAGAATACATTTGCCAAACAATGGTGAAAGCTGACTCTAAATTAAGATCATCAGGAAGAGAAGTAAATGTATTACGCATATCAGCCAGTGGCTTACCGAAAGGATTTGTCAGTTAGCTGTTAGCTCTCTATTTGCATGCACTTCTATAATTCTGAGTCTTCTCTCCCAAATTCCTTGTGTTTGTATTCTCCCTTCATTACTCTGCCATAACCAGCCCTGATTTTTTTCCCATGATATTTTCTGCTATCCTTAATCCCACTATATTAGAAATGCTCACAAGAATGTATTGATTTACTTCTTAGCCACTACTCCTGATGTTATAGCTATCACCACCTACAGTTCTGAATCAAAGGACTGATTTTTTAAAGCTTGTATTTTTTATATTCTACCTAATACTAGGATGCTCACAGCCAAAAGGTTCTTTATAATGAGGCTGCTGAGAAAGCCATGAGAGAGAACAGTCTAAATCCAAATTCTATATAACTGGAAAGCCTGAATTTTTTCCTAAACTATTTTCTGTATTTAGATTTAATTTATTTACTCAGAAATCTAATAAATGTACTTTCAGTTGCCATAAATTAATTTAATCTAGATCACTTCTTTAGAAATTAGCCTTCTCTTACAATTTTGTACAATATTTATCTAAACTGTAATGCATGGAAATACTCAAAACAACTGACACACTTTGGATACCAACTTTCCTAGATAAGAAACAATGAGCTATCTGATCCTCACCTAACACTCGGGAAGTAATTTGGATATAAGCCTGTTTGATTAAATTCTAAGGAAAAGAGATGTTCAACTTTTTTTAAACTAATAAAATTCATTGAATTTGGATTCTGTATTGCAAAAAATAATCTGGATTTAAAAAAAAAAAACCAACCCCAACCCCCCCCAAATCAAAAACCTAAACCAAACCCCCAAAACAAAATTCCTGGGGAAAAAAAAACTCTCAGAAAACCTTCAGGATAGCTTATCAGTCAGTATGCCTCCAGCTAAACAAAGTTCTCATTTTTCCTCCAGCAACAAAGGCAGCAATTACTCTCGGTAATTTACATGCTTACAGTTTACAGTTGTAAAATGTTCATTCCTATATTCTTTTAAGTATCGGCTTTTTGAGAAGAGGTCATTTTCCACTTTTAGATCAAAAGAGCAGGAAATAGCATATTGAATTTCAAAATATCTTTCTGTTGGAGTGTAAGTAATGACTAAATGAGAAGCCATGAAGTTACAGCTGTATTCAGTTGCTGTTACTGTCACCATTCTGTTTACACACTGTACTGAATCACCTCTTGTACAGCATCTTTGTGTAACCACAGCGAAACAGCCATAGCTGAAGCTTGTTTCACTGCAGAGTCACATACTAGCCAAAGTGTCAGTAGATGCTCTTTTCCTACTGTTATTGAGCTGGTGCTAACAGAAATAGGAAGAACTTTCTTCACATTTTAGCTAGATGTATACATGCCACTGTAGAGAGCACAGGAGGCATTGAGAACTGAAGCATTCCTCTTGTCAGTAGTGAAACAACAGGGGAATTGAAAGCAAAGATCATGGTATGATGATCTCATTGTGGCCATAATTTAGAGTTTTGTTATGTGTGTGCCTGAAAGAGGACACTTATAGCTAAGAGAGGGAGAGGAGAAATTATTTTTGAATAAAATCTCTCGTGCAAGTTCAGCTTTTTTTTCTTAAAACTTTAATCAGTCTTGAAACCACAAACTCAAACTCTAGTGTAGGCTAAGTGACCTGAGCATTAAGTGATAAGTACAGAAACTCAGAAATGCCATTTTGTTATTTGACAGAAACTTATCTACACTTCAATTTAGGGAATTTGGCATGCACCTTTTCACTTTTTTAATAAGCATATATTTGTATTAACTTTTCTAGACTATAAAGTTGACTTCCAGCCAGGTAGACCATACCACATAATAAGGTGGCTTTTCTTCAGTTATATGCATATTTGGGGAAACAAACAAACAAACACAAACCCAAAAATTGCAATCAAATACTTAGCTTGCAGTGGTGCTGGCTGTTACTTTCTTTTGATCTTACATTTCTTTCTCATTGTCAGTCATGAGTTGTTGATTTTTAAACTGTGGAGTTGTATAACATTATTATGTAAATCTTTCTTTATCCTCCAAAGCAGCAGCCCTCTGTTGAGAAGCTGAGCAGTACTGCAGAGCTCTGTGACAAGATTTGAGGGCCTGAGACACGACCTTTGGGTGAATATATTTTAACCAGGAAATTTGATTACCATGCATAGGACCATTAGGGACTATTTCTGCTGTGCTTGATTTAAAAAGGCATGGAGCAGTCTCTCATTAAGTTCAGGTTAGTAGTGCCTGTCTTGGAAAATTCTGCTCTGAATTCCTTAAGTTATATAATGCCAGGTTTGTCAGCCTTCATACACAGCCACAGTGAGAAACACAGTACAAGGCTCACAGTTCCACCCATATGACTGACTACACTGAGTCCATCAATCAATTTTCTCATGCAAGGCGTCACCCTCAACTGCTGAGGCACAGTGGCTAAGAAATGCATTTTATTATGTTCAAATTATTCTTAAAGTTAAAAGCCGCATTTCAGGCAATGCCCAGAAGTTTATTTTTTACGATGAAGAGGAGAAAGGATGTAATAAGAAAGCAGTTCTTCAGCCTTGCTCAGCTCATTATTTTAAATTTTTTACTCATCCTTCAGAAACTGAATAGCTTGAGACAAAGCTAAATAATTCTTGGCATCTGATTTAGGTTCATCCTTCCTCTAGTCCTTATTAGTGTTACAGTTCCTTGCTTGACAGGGTAACAAGCAAATTAAATTTTCCCTTAATTCATTCCAAAGCATGTTCACCTTAGAGGCATTTATCTGAAGTGAATGAGTTGGGAAAAGGACTTTTTTCCCTTTCTTCAACAAAGTAAAGTTATGATGTTTATCCTCATGCAGTCTGTCCTCCTAACTGATTTTAAAGGAAGAGAAGAATATGTCAAATTCATCTGAAGGCTTCAGCCAAATAAGATAATTTCCATCATCTCCAAAAATTTGCTTTTAGGGTCGAATTTTTAATTTACCAGTAGCAATTCTTAAACTGTCCATAAAAACACCACTAAGGGGAAAAGCAAAAGTCAGATGAATAATTTTGTAGAACTTACCACTGGAGTTGTAACTATGTCCTCAGAGCATAATTATTTAGAATTTTTGAATTAGCAGGTCTTCTGAAAAGGCAGAAATATTAAGAATTTGAATTAACTAACATCAAGCTTTTAACATCTATAACTCATAACTTTGGAGATGAGAGAGGAGTCAAATTAAGGGCAGGGCTTGGTAGTTTAACATGCTTGTTTCTTTTGTGCATCTGGGATGCGAGTATCTTTGCAAAAGACAAAAGAGCAAGAATATCATTTAAGAATCAAGTCTAAGTAACAAAGCATACATAACCTGACCTTATTTAATTATCTTTGAGGTATTCTACATATTCCAATCAATTGTCAAAATAATTTATTGAAAATTATTTTTCCTTCTAATATTTCATGCTTCTGCTGAAATATGTTATGCTTGGTAAAAGAGATTGTTTTCCAAAAGATTAGACATCAGAAAAATGTAAAGGTTCTATGTAAATTTTACTTTGACTACTTTATGAAAGAAACTTATCCCCTTCCCTTCAGCCCTTCCTTTCCTACAAAATCTACGAAAAAGCTTTTTCTTCATTAAGTACATCTTGAAACATCCAGTGCCATATAAAAATACGGTGAAATATATTTCTGAAATGCAAGGACTCCTTCATATTTCAGAAATCTGTCACTGGAAGATTAGCTAAAAACAATCATATCATACTTTAACCTTTGACCTTTATTTGGTGATGGGATGCTTTTTCTTTACAGCTTATCTACAAATGAGACTTGTACTGACCGCAGTACATCATGTCTGCCTTATTACTCTGAGTTAATAGTAGTCTGAAGACTCCTTTTGTTCTCAGCTATGCTGTTTATTCTTTTTGCCCAGAGGTCAGTAGCTGCTCAAAACATCAGGAACTGCTGAAAACATGCTCACATTTTCTTTTGAAGCAGCTGCTGATTCTGAGACAAAAGACCTTATATGAAAATCTTTACCAGTGAAGAGCTGTAAAAATACAATATTCAAGCCTATACTGGAGGAATAAATGACAGTTTGAAAGAATTATTTTGTAAGATTACAGTAGAATTGGACATTTAAAACAAAACAAAACAGAAGTATTTTATATAGAAATGTAATAATATAAAACAGGGCTGACTGCTGTTGTGGGTACAGTGATATCATTACAAGAGTTCTCTGATTTTTTCAAAAGACTACATTCAGACTATTTTTTTTTTTAACATTGCAGGCGGAAGAATGAGTGAAAATATTGTTTTATATATTAAAAAAAAAGTATTGGAAAACAATTGAAAGGCTTAATTTCTACTGCAACCAAATAACTGAAAATGCTTTCTGTTTCTTCAGCTACACACATTGGCTGATTTTAAGTAGTGAGGGAAAATATTTTCACAAGAATTTAAATGTATTCCTTCAATGCAAAATTCACCCCATTACTCTGGATCACAGAAGGCTAAAGGTACGAGAGCTGAAAGGTCAGACTAAATAGCACTGGCACAGAACTCCCTGGTCCTTAAACTGTCTGAGAAGTTGCCTGATACAGGACTGCAGCTTTCAGTTTCGAGATAAGGATAAACAGAGATGAATTCAGTAAAAAATTCTATGTCTGCCATGTGGGACTCAGCTGAAAAACAGGTCTAAGAGACCACGTTCTGATGGTTCTGAAGACATGGGTGTTCTTCTCTGTGCACGTTTCTAAGGCCACCTCAGTAAAAACGTCTCCACCCAAGTGGAACATAATAATCACTAATCCTTCCCACAACACCCTGGAGGAGTTTGTTTAAAATATGCTTAGCACATTGGTTCAATCATGCCCACTGCAGGAGGGTGCCACATCAAAACAAGGCATTATTTTCCAGGGTTCTGCTATAACTAAATTAAGCAGCACCACAACAGCTATTCCCCCGAAGTCTGTTGTCTCATACAGATTGGATCTGTATGAAAGATGGATTTATGAAATAACTACAGCAAAGCCATTCTCTTCCTGAAACGTATCACCCATACTCTGTTTTATGCTCTGAAACATGATTCTCTGTCTTTTTGCAAGTTTGCTTTGATTGATCTATTATATATCCCTTCAATGAAGAGAAAACTGACAGTCCCATGGACTGCAAAAAATATCTTTATGGTTTTGGGGTTTTTGTTTTGTTGGTTTTTGTTTTGGGTTTTTTGGGGTTTTTTTGTTTGTTTGTTTGTTTTTAGAATAACGAAGAATTGCAGGTATGTTAATATTTTGTTAATACTTTGATTTTTTATTAATTATATTGACTTTTCACCTTAAAGCATCTTCTTTCGTAGCAACTAGAAAGTTTTTCACTGATCTGAAAAGCATCTTCTGATTTTTTTTAATGTTTGACCTTTAATATTTCTTTCAAAGAAAACTCAATATTAACACATAAGATACATTTTTCCTTAATTAAAATAGAAAAAATAATACATGTGCATTATATATCCCTTATACACACACATATATATGTATAAAAATCCATGATGAAGATTGAAACCTATTGCTTCCATAGATTAAGTCATCCATCATTCCTACTGACTACTCCTGGAGCAGCAGGATTGATGTTGAAAAAACCAAAACAACAAACAAAACCCAAAGAAAACAAACAATTGCCACCAACTCTGCCACCTAACAGAACCAGCCATGGCATTTTCAGTATTGTATTATGCAATTGGAACTTAAATTAATTTGCCATGATAATAAAGTGCATGACATCTCTTTACACCTCCTGTTCTGCGCCTTGCGGAGATGCATAAGAGAATTAAAAGCCCCATGGAAATAAGTTATAGGATTCATGTCAGCCTCACAAGTAGATCATCTGAGGATTGCAAAGAGAATCCCATCAAACTTAATTTCTATTCTGCTTTGTATATCAAATGTCCCAACTAAAATTTCACATTGTACTGTGATTGCAGAAACTTTCTCCTCCTGGACAGCTATATTCCCTGAGCCTCTCAGTACTCTCAAAAGAAAACAAAAGCATCCTTAAGAATTGAAAGTGAACAATGAGATAAAGAGAGGAAATCCACCAATTGTTAGTGCTGTGTTTTTTTGTCTATCTAATTGCAAAGTGATAAAGGCATGTTTGTTCTGCTTGCGTTAAGCATCCTACCATCAAGATCAATGTACTGTTGAGTGAAATAGCGTGGAAGCATAGAATGGTTTGGTTTGCAATGGACCGTAAAGATCATATAGTTCAACCCCCCTGCCATGGGCATGTTCCACTGGATCAGGCTGCTCAGAGTCCCATCCAGCCTGTCCTCAAGCATCTTCAGGGATGGAGCATTCACAACTTCCTGGGCAGTCTGTTTCAATATTTCACCAATCTCACAGCGAAGAATTTCTTGTTAATATCTAATCTAAATCTACCTCTTTCCAGCTTAAGGTCATTCCCCCTTGTCCTATCACTACATGTCCTTGTAAAAAGTCCGTTTCCAGATTTCTTGCAGGCCCACTTAAAGTATTGGAAGGCTGCCCTAAGGTCTCTCCGGAGCCTTCTCTTCTCCAGGCGGAACAATGCTTGATGTTATAGTAAATTCCATTGTAAACAAGGACCAAATAGGAAAACAGTAGTTCACCATCCTGTCTGGTCTGCCTTTCTTTTATAAAGCTTTGCACATTTGTGTTTCTCTAAAGAGCAGGGTATTCCTCATTTCCTCATAAATCTGGGATTTATCTGAATTGGTCTCAGCTGCCACTGAAGCTGGTAGTTATTGTTAAGATCACCAGCAATGTAAAAGAATGCAGTCTTTACACGTATAGTAATTCCAAATTGCAACTTGAAGTTGGAAATTACTTAGGGACCCTCTAATGGGATCTTGCAATGTTGAATTTCACCTTCGGCCTATCAGTGTTGGCTAAGCAGGCAGTATCTAGCAGTTCAAGTAAGGTGTGGACCAACACAAGTATGTTTGCATTTCACTTACTACAAAATGATACTTTGACTTCCTGGTGATCCTAACTAATTCTGATTTGATAATGACTGGGTTAGTATTCAAGTCCATGTTCTGCAGCAAATCCTATGGTGGTCAGACAAACCCTTTGAAGCAGGCAGCTTTGCTCTACAGCAGCTTGCCACCAATGGCAGCTATGTTTTGTATGGCCCTGCTTAGCTCTCTTGATTCATTTTCTCCACGAACAGAGTAATTCTGGGCTTCTGATTATTCCTTGTGCAAAAGTCCATGTTTTTAATCACACCCAAAAACAACTGCTGAAGTAACGTTTGTACATTACAGATAACATACACTTATAAATAAACATAATAGACATGTAAATAGTACTGAGATATATAAAAAAGAAACAAATAAATCTGTATTTATTGATAATGAAAAACAAAACCAAAGGAAAACTATGTTAAACTGGATTCAAGATTTTAAGCAGATAGTATTAGTGTAGTGCATTAGTGTAAAAAATTAACATAACATTATCCTAAAAGGCAAATCCTGAAAATTTGGTGGTTATTTAAACCTGAAAATCCATATGTATTAATGCATGAAGATGCATTTTCAATAGCTGTAATTCTACTATGCAGATAGTTTGAGCTTCTCTGATGTCACGAAACAACCATTTAGAATGATGGCTTAATTTAGTTTGCATTTAATCATAACATACAGCTACATTGCCTGTTTTGGGACAGTTTCACTTAAATTTGACTCCTACTAGAGTGGAACTGTGAAGAAGATACTGTAAGCATATTATTTCTTAAAATGACATATTTATTGTGTCATATGATATTTAAAATGATGTATTTTTAACTCATAAATAGCAGTCTTAAATTCTCAGAAGCTTTTCTTCAGAAGTTAACATCCTCAATTTAGGGAAAATGCAAAATATGCAACGTATGTTCATTTATAACAAAGGGACTTATTCAAAGCTGGTATTGACAAATTTTTGACTTTTGACATATAATATGCATGAGGATAGTATTCCATCACTAATTTATGTATGAAAAAGATAGAAGAAGGCAAAAATCAACAGTTGCTCTAGTAATGTTAAATCATATGTGTTATTCTTACTGAATGTATTGAAAAATACGTTTAGCTATCTTCCCAGACACTGATAATCAGAAAAAATTTTCGAAGTGATCTTGATTCATCTGAAGGAAGAATATAGTTTTACTCTAATTTTTTTCTTTTTCAGTCAGTCAGTTCTGTTACTACCTACTTATAAACAATTACCAAAGTCATATGAGATTCAGCAAAATGAACAAAATGTATTCTTGAATGATTTCCATTAATTATACCAAGCAGAAATCTGGTTGAGAGGGTCAAGAATCATAATTTGTACTCAAAGTGCTCAGTATTCTGGAATAAGATTATTTTGAAAAAGCTTTGACAGATTTCATAAAAGAATAATGAATAACACTAGCTGCAAAACTGTGTGTCTTTCCAATATACATATTTTTCCTAATAGATTATAATAGAGATCTGGGACTCCACAAAATCAATTTAGGCCAATTCACAAAAAGCTTACTTTCTCCTTAGCTAAGCAGAATTTTACAGATCTACAAATGTAAAAAAAAAAAAAACAAGAGTTTGAAAATTGCAAAACTTATTCTTTCTAAAAAAGTCTTCTGTGCATGGAATTATTTACCTCATAAGCCCAAATTGAAAATATTGAGGAGAAAAAAAAATAGTTTTCTGTTATTTTACTTTACTTTCAATGCACAGAATATAGCTTCCTATTTACAGAACAGAATGAATACACTAAGTCATCTGGAAAGCGTGGGTTTCACTGTTTACTTGGGTGTATTTGGAGTTGGTGTGAGGGAATGGAGACAAGAGGAAAAAGCGCTCTACACATGGACTGCAAAGCAAACTCACAGCCAGATGGCTATGCCTGCCACCTGTATCTAAGCACATGGCAGAGCAAAAAAGCTGAGTCTTCATTTTAGCAATGAGATGAGTGGAAAGAAAAGGAATTGTATACTTTTAGTATTTAACCATGTTTAATTACACACATTATTTTTGCAACACGGATATCTGCTTTAAATTTTTAATGACTTGTATGAAATATTTTATATACAAACCAATTCTATATACCAACAGATATATGTTGTTAACACCAATGAATAACTGGAAAAGTTAAAATGTTATTAATGTGTTTACATTTATAAAATGCTAGTGCACAAAATAGATTTTGGCTCCATTTGCTTATCTTTCTGGGACATTATCAGCCATGCACAACCATATGTCACCACGAATATCAGAAATTATCAGCTTGTTAGTCTTTTATTTCAATGCTGAGGAGGAAAAAGAAAAAAGCTCAAAGAACAAAACTGGAAAACCTCAGAAACCTACAAAGAAAAACCTGTTTTCTGTACATTAAATGAATATATTTAAAACTCCAAATTATTTGGGTCTCTCACCAGTTTTAAGCAGAAATGTTGAGGGTTGTATTTCAGGCAGGCTTGAGCAGTTGTTGAATTGCTGACCTACTTAGGACCACATTTGGATCTCCTAGGTTTGAACTGAAGAACTAAGAATCTAAGCAACTGCTTTGTCCATATGATTTTTTTTTTCTCCCCATATCAGAGGCTGTCCACGGATTGCTTCCCATAAAGGTAAAACTGTGCCTAATCCCAGATAAAACTAGAGCAGTTAAATAGCTCGAAGAACTGCCTCAATAAGCAGTTTGGACAGCACAGTCACTACATATTTAAAAATGTAATTCAGCTTCAAATTCAGATCCCTAAATATAGATATCTATAAAGGAATTCTCTACATATGACTTAGCCATCTAAACTTTCATTAGATGCAGTGAAGGTTTGTGGACATGCCAGAATCCCTCTATACTTGATTAAAGCAAATTGTATCATCCCTAGCCACTAGAAGACATCCACCTGTAGAAAGTTTTAGGTCTTAATTTAGAAAGCCTTTCAGTGATACCAAGGGCTACAATTTCAAAGAATTAGTTTGTAAAGATAACTTTTAAATAACTGACTGACTAATTTATAATCTCAGCAAGTCAGGGTATTATGCTGTGGCATCAAATGTATTTATGCAAGATATGCATGAGAAGAGCTGGACAGTCTTTATGTGTGTGTTTGGGTTTTTCTTTTACCCAGAGAGGCTAATATAGAATATGCTTCATTTGGGGAACCTAAAAGAATTATTTCTCCACTGTATGCTTGATTTGTAGATATTTGTCTTTTAAAATGCTAAGTGTCTAATTTAAAAATGTGTTCCTAAACATCTTTAACATCCAGATATACAGTATGAGCAAAACTCAGCCTTGGGGTAAAACTCCAGTACATTAAACCAAAAAGAAAGAAAATATTTCACTATACAAGTCACAGTTTCAGTACTGAAAAGTGTTTATTTTTCTTCTCCTAAAATAGCATTTCACTATTTCGCTGGAAGAATCTGCATTGCATCAGAGAGCATTGTAATCTCAGAGTTTGGTTTGGTTTTTTGGTTTGTTTTTTTTTTTTGGGGGGGGTGTGTGTGTATATTTTACCTGTGAGTTTTTTAATTAGCACTTAAATTACTTGGGGTCTTTTTTTTTTTTTTTTTTTTTCACTCAATTAAACAAACAAACAAACCAGAAAAATAGCCCCAGACTAAAGCAACTGATAAAAGAAATATAATCCTAGAATGTATTAGTGAAAAGGGTATGGCATACAGCTGAGCTGGAAAGAATGTGAATTTTAAACAGGAGGAATATTGAATGAGTACGAAGAGGTTTTTTCCATAGTTCCTGAGACAAAGATTTATCACTTGCTTGTCAAGCCTGACTGTGTAAAGAAACAAGCAATTTCACCTGAGAGATAGCATACCTTCAAAATTTAGTGTGACGCCCTGACTTTGAAATTCTAAAGTCCTCACATAGAATCATAGAATCGTAGAATAGTTAGGGTTGGAAAGGACCTTAAGATCATCTAGCTCCAACACCCCTGCCATGGGCAGGGACACCTCACACTAAACCATGTCACCCAAGGCACTGTCCAATGTGGCCTTGAACACTGCCAGGGATGCAGCGTTCACAGCTTCCCTGGGCAACCCATTCCAATGCCTTACCACCCTAACAGTTAAGAACTTCCTTATATTCAATCGAAACTTCCCCTGTTTAAGTTTTAGCCCATTACCCGTTGTCCTACCATTACAGTCCCTAATGAACAGTCCCTCCCCAGCACCCCTATAGCCCCATTTCAGATAGTGGAAGGCTGCTATGAGGTCTCCACGCAGCCTTCTCTTCTCCAAGCTGAACAGCCCCAACTTTCTCAGCCTGTCTTCA
>WYDI02041078.1:15884-33666 GCA_009867235.2 Psittacus erithacus
ACGAGGATGATCAGGGGACTGGAGCACCTCCCGTATGAAGACAGGTTGAGAAAGTTGGGGCTGTTCAGCCTGGAGAAGAGAAAGCTGTGTGGAGACCTTATAGCAGCCTTCCAGTATCTGAAGGGGGGCTATTAGGATGCTGGGGAGGGACTCTTCATTAGGGTCTGTAGTGATAGGACAAGGGGTAATGGGTTAACATTTAAACAGGGGAAGTTTAGAAAGAAGTTCTTTACTGTAAGGGTGGTGAAGCACTGGAATGGGTTGCCCAGGGAATTTGTGAATGCTCCATCCCTGGTGGTGTTCAAGGCCAGACTGAATGGAGCCTTGGGTGACATGGTTTTGTGTGGGGCTGGAACTAGATGATCTTCAGGTCCTTTCCAACCCTAACTATTCTATGATCTTGTAAAAAAATCCTAAGTGATTTCTATATATCAGAGCATTTGTTTCTTTGTTCAGGTGATGCTTGCTGAATTTTTGAAAGCACTAGTTCTTAAAGTACCATGTCTGTGTTATTTCAGCAAGAGACTTTTTGTTGTTGTTGTTGCTTTTGACCGAGTTTAAATCATGATTTCTTGTATCTCTTGTATCTGAAATATCACAGATTATCCTTAGGGAGGGAGTATTTCTAAACCCTTTGGAAAGTAGGAAGGCAGATTTTAATGTTTTACCTCTTGCTGAATGTCAGATGTGAGAGAGATACTGTGGGTGTTTCAGTGATGAAAAAGTTCAGTCAGAGCTTGCATTATTTTATACACTAGAGAATTCTCTATGAGATATATATCTATAGAAAACCACATTTTTGATTCTGCCACTCGCAGATTCACTTGTCAGTGCTGTGATTAATTCTAATTCTTAGTGAAGAAAGGTCTGGGATGTAGAATGCTGGATTCAATGAAAAGGAAATTTGTGATGAGAAGATCTGTCTGTCAAAGACTCCTGAGAATTTTGTACCAGAGCTGACATTAATATTGATTAACAAGAGATAACGAATCACTATCGTACTGAAATTACATGTGAAAGCATAGACACTTTTTGCTCATTACAGATAAATGTTAAAGCAAAGCATATTTCCAAACTTCCATCCTGCCCTATTTGCTGAAAGGGACACCAGCAATTCTGAGTTGCACTAACCTTAGAACAGCATTGCAAGGTAAAATGGCATATGTGCTGAGGGAATCAGCTGACCTGCCCAGTTGATGGGACAGGTCAAGTCAAGTTTGAATTGACTCTAAATGGTACGGCAGCGTAAAGTTTTCTTCCCTGCCATATTTCAGATGCTGACTGCTCAGGCCTGAAGTTTTGATTCAAGCACAGATGTGAGCTGACAATTACTGTCTGTAGGGGGCCTGTCTTGAGAAGGAGGAATATTATGTCTTCAACGGGTACTGATTATCCTTTGGATAAATTGCCAGAACTGCTTTCAAACTACTAGTCGAGGCCTAAACTCTTTCTAAATATTCAAAAACGCTTCTGTATATAGGCATACTAAATATTTCTTATATATATTTTTTCCCATCCCTGCTGCCTTTCATTCTCAAACTGTGATAAAATGTGCAGTTTGTCATTGCAAAATACATGGAATTTTATGTGCAAGTTTGTGTAATTTATATTTAATGTAGAAACTGAATTTTATGAAATGCAAGGCACATCTGAACATACATTATCTCTTTCCTACCCTGGGAACTTTTAATAGCCTCCATTTTGCTCTCAAGCTGCAAGGTTAATGCTTTGATACCCTTTCTCATGACCCAAAGAATTACTGTTACTGCTGACATACGTATTCCTTCAATACCAAATCTAAATGGAAGGAAAAGCAAAATCTTTTCCTTTTTGATATTTGCATACATTTTCAGATGTTTCCCTAGTCAGAACACAAGTGTGACTATAATTATACCAAATAAAGCCTCCTTCTGCAAAAAGTGATATGAAATTATAATAATAACTAAATGTGATTTTTGCATGTAAAGTCAGTTTAAGAAAAATAAAAAAAAGATTCCACCCCAGTGTGGAGTGAGGTGTACTGCTTCGAAGTGCTATTTAAGCATGTGTTTAACATGATCTGTTTCACAATATGTTTTATTTTTGTACCCATCCATTTTGTAGGTTTAGTAACATATTAAATAACATATAGAAAGACCTTTGTCTTAACTGTTGTTTTTTCCTCATGTTCTTTCCTCTGTGTGTCATCTCCTTTTTATAGGGAATAACACAGATTCAAGCTCAATTTTTAAAAAATGTTTATTATGTAAGGCATAAGAAAAATGCTTTGGTAGAAAATTTCCTCTCCCCTCTCCCCCACTTTGAAGCAGGTGTAGGGTTTTCTATTGATTTGTACCAACGTAATTATTTAGAAAGAAATTTGTTTAACCACTACCAAGCAGCCAAAAGATAACAGTTGTAGTGCAGGCAGGGATGAAACACTGTCTCTCCATCAGTTGGTTATAGAATTATTTTGGTTCTTTTTCAAAAGATTTCAAAAATAGTTATGAAGTAAAATCCACCATGTATTTAAAGTACATAGTCCAGTGTGTTAAAAACGTACTGATTTTTCGCGATACAAATATGCCTAAGTGGTAAAATGTGAAACTTTTTTGATTTTGTTATTTTTAGTACAGCTTCATAAGTGGTTTTGTTGTATTAGTGCTTTGTATAAAGATTAATACACTGCATCCTTTCCTCCCCCCTCCCTTCCCTTTATTTTCTAGAACAGGACTGAGAACATAAAAAAAAAGCCAACAAAAACCAAAAACAAGCAAACAAACAAACAAGTAAAAGACAAAAAAGTACACTCTTTGCTAGATAGGATAAATTTTTGACCTGGAGGAATTCTCAGTGATAACTGCTGCTTGCTGCTGACCAACATCATGACCTTGGCATTTCTTTGTAAGAACAACTGCTTTACATGCATAGAATTGGGAAAGCTCAGAGACAAAATATCGTAGTTGAAAGAATTTTTGATCTGGGAAAACTAATATTAATAATCTCGATAAAGAAAAAGAGTAATAATAATAATAACCAACCAAACAAAAAACCCCGAACAATCCCCCCTCGAAAAAAAAAAAAACCCAAAACAAAAAAAAACCCCAAAACCGAAACCCACAAATAAAAGAAAAAACCCTAAACCCCACCAGGCATCATAACACTTTTCGTAAGGGTTTGGTTTAATACCTCTCTACATAAAAGCGCTACTGAACATCTCCAGTATGAGTGTTTGTGATGGTCAAGAGACCCTTTTTTGTGTTTGTCTCAAAACAGCTCGAACTGACAGCTCATTATTGCTTGAGCAAACTGCCGGGGGGGTGGTGGTGGGGGGGGTGGGGGGGGGGGTGGGGTGGGTGGGGTGGGGGGGGGTGTGGAGGGGGGGGGGGGGGGGGTGTGGGGGGGTTGTGGTGGGCAGAGCAGGGATCCTGCTCCAGCAAGGTGAGGGATGCTTCCCTGTCTTGTCTGACCTGAGGTCGTGAAGATCAACTGCCTCAGCAACAAACCGCCTGGAGACACAGTACAGACACTGAGGCGCCGGCAGTGCGCAATGTGCACCAGACCCTCTGCTGAGTCCCCACCTGTGGGAGGCTTCCAAGAGAGGCTAACCCTATGAAAATACAGCCGTCCTGCAGTCGTCTGCGCGCATCCCTCCACCCTGGGTACCAGCAGGGTCACTGAATGCGAAGATCACAGCTAAAAGAATTTCCACTCTTTGACCGAGAGGATGTCACTGGATCCATGCGTGGGTGGTGGTCATATTTCATTGTTTTCTTTCCTTCTTTCTTTCCTTTTTCCTTCTGCTTCGTTTCTTTAATAAGAATAAGAACTTGCCAAGACTTTTGTTCCTCATGACATGGTTTTAGGAAGGTTTACATTGAAATTAATTGTTGTTCCATTTTTTAGGGATTTCTTGTCTTACGTAAGATGAAAGATTGACAAATGTTACAAGGATCCAGAATATTTATGATTTTTTCTTGAGAAGATCTCTTGAGGTCCTTGCAGTAGCCCCTCGTCTGGAAATCTATATGGCTTCAGTAACTTACTCAGTATTGGCCTTTGTGGGTAGAAAGTCAGAGTGGTTTTATTACTTAATGAAATAAAGGAAGATTCTCTTTCTAAGCATAATGGTGCTTATCCTGTAAGCTGAAATGGTTTATAATTTTGAATGGCTACTGTGTTTATGTCATTCCCTCTTTTTTGTAGATATTGTGAAGAAACTGGTAGACCTTTAGGTGAGAGGATTTGGCTGGCCTGTGATTACAAAGGTGAATAATGAAGGGCATGTATCTTTGTACTCTACTGTACATATCTTCTGGTTGCTTTGATTTTATTGATGTAGACATAAAGACAAAGATTCAGATACATACTCTTCACCAGATTCTTTTAACATCTTTATGAATTTTGAGCAAGAAGGTCAGTTCTGCATCTGCAAGCACATTGCCAGTCATTCTGGATGATTATTTGGAGTGAGTAAAAAAAATAGAGGGCTCAGTTGTTGACTGTGATTGTGAGGGCTCACAATCATTTGGTGATTTAAGTAACAGCAGTAAGTAGTAGCCATGTAGTAAGTCCAGGGAAAGAGAAAAGGTGGACAAATATGTAGTTTATTTTCTGTCAGAGAAAATACTCAAATGATAAATTACAGCAGGATGCAGGTCAGAACTTGAAATCTAAAAATCATTGCCAGGGGAAAATCTGCCCCACATCCACATTTCAAGTTGCCTGCTGCGCTGGTGGTAAAGTGCAGCCACATAACTTTTGTGTGTCAGCTTTGATAAGTATCAAGATGTAATGCATATCATGGAGTTCGTACTTTAGTGACAGTTGTATGAAACTAGGTGGCACCCTTATGCCTCAGCAGGATATTGACTGATACATGTTGCAGGTCTGAAAATAAATTTTCTTTAATCTTTTCTATAAAAAACATGAGAAAAAAAAATACAAATATCAAAATACTGCCAAAAAAAAAAAAAAAAAAAAAAGGCAGCTTATTTAGAAATGCATAATGTGACATGTTTAGGAAAAGCATGTGCTTAAAGTAATTCTGTTTGTTGGGGGCTGGGTGCTTTACTCTTCAACAGTCCAGAATATTCCTGTGACAGTGGTTACCAATGCAATTATTTCAAAGAAAATACTGTAGCTCACTATTTTCTTTAAACACTGTGGTAATGGAGAATATGTGGATCGTATATTTTTTCATCAAAGGTCTTCTGTTCAAAGTGCTTTCCAGAAAAAGAAGAAATGTGGTTTCAGTTGCATCCTCTGCTGAAAGATTCAAACACTCAGTTCTGCTTTCCAAGACTACATGGAAAGCAAGAAGCGAAGAAATGACTGTGCATATCACTGTCCCTACTGATAGTCTGAGACTGGGCAGAAAGACTTCTGTAAATGCATGAGCACGAGACAGACTCCAGCTCAGCTTTTAGAGTATTCAGTGTGCAGGGGAGTCTTGGTGTCAGTTAGGAGGCAAAAGGCAGGAGCTGACAAGTATTTAGCTTTATTATATATATTATATAATACATAGCTTTAGCTCTATGTATTAGAGCTATTTGCTTGTTGAGCATCAGATTCTGCTAAAGTCTGGTGATGGTGGGTGAAATCCCACTATATGCAGATTCTGCATATAGTTTTAACTGCTGTAAGAATGACTGAGCTTTGTGCTATGGAGAGAAAAAAATTCAGTCTTGGGCAGCTGCTTCTCAGTTTCTTGTCTGAGCTCTGCTTGGATTTAGGTGGAGAAAATTTACAAGAACCCAGGTGGTTGTAAACCAGCTGACTTACATATTTGTCTTATGGATGAAAAGTTATTGTCTTATGGATGAAAAATAGTTCTCTGGATTTCCAAGTGGAACTATGCTCATACTGATATTGGCTTCTGCTATAATAATGAAGAAAAAAACAACTGATCTTTGTTTTCTGTTGTCAGGTTGATTAAGAAATACAAACCTTCACTCTGTGTGTTTAGATATTAATGTTTGCTATCATGTTACCAGCAATGTGCTGCAAATATAACCTAGGTAGTAGGACTACAGATGTTAATGTTATTAATTAATAGTATCGAGTTATCACAATTTTAAATGCTAGATCATTCTTCATTGCTGTGAAGAACACTGGCAGTTTTCCCATGGCAAGCTGTTCTGAAGAAGTGAAAATTTTGTGATCATTCTTGTTTCCAAATATTGAAGACAATTGCAACTGTTCCAGAAACATGCTGGAGAAACTACCTCAGGCAATATTTTGTGTTTAACATTTAAAAGTGGTTAAAACAGTGGAAACTCATTATATATCTTAATATATATATGCTTCTGTTAGAAAGGTAGACAGATGTACTTGATCTGGAAATTGTTCCTGTTGATGACATTAAATGGGAGGTATGCACTAGAAATGTTGTTATGTCTGATATTTCAGAACCCTGAACTGACAGAATGGCTGTGATGGGATGTATACAGTATGTTAGCAGGCTAGCCTGTAAATCCAGTTCAGCAATGTACTTAAAAAGTGCTGAACTTTAAATGTTACTGAAATTAACAGGCATTAAGGATTGAGTTTCACCTGAAGCAAATAGTTAATTACTATGCTGAGTCATTATCTATGTAGGTGCTTTTTTCATTGAGTGGAATAGATTATCTAGGAAGTCTGGTTCTGTAAATACTCCCGTAAACTCAAACCTCAAACTTCAGTGGCACATAAGGTGAATATCAAAGACATTCCTGTTTTTCTCCTTCCTGTTTACTGTCGTAAATGGTAATGAAAGTTTGAAAACAGGCATGATTGCAGAAATGTAAGGGTAAGAACAGTGACATGATGGTACTATGATTTCTGAAACAGCTTTTCCATTCTGCACGCATACCAATGCTACTGGTGTTGCTTATTTCACTCAATAGCTCTTGTTATTAAGTGCTACCACCTTAGTGTTTTTTTTCCTATAGGCTACCTAGAACAAACTTTTCTTTGTGTATGTTCAGGTTTCTGTTTTGCTTGCAAATTTTTATCTAAAATAAATTTCATGGGCAGGCTTTCAGTCATACTAAGGACTAACTTCTTTTTAGAAAAATATATTGGAACTCCAAAGCAGATACATGTTCACTAAGATACAGACTGCTCCAGAACTGTTGAAGGTACCAGTCACGTGGAGAGTGTTGCTTGTGTTATATCACATATCTCTGTTTGACAATGAAAAGAATGATTTGAAACAATTAACCTGAGAACATGGTAAATGAAGTTTCCAAGAATTAAATACCTCTAACCAACTTTATTATAGTAATTTTTGTTAACGTCATTTGCAGTAATTCTAATACTAAGAAAAAACCATATGGTCAAGTGTAAGGAGGTGGATATTTATATTTCATTTATTATAAACATTAACACAGGAAGCTATATGGTTTTTCTTCTGTCATCAGCTTTGAAGATGATTATTTGCTCTTTCCCTCTTGTTTCATTGTAGTTTGCAGTTGCTAGTGATTCATCGAGTCATCTCAATAATTTCTTAGCTGAATACCTAATTCTACTTCTTATATAAATACGATTTCAGTTGATTTCATTGACATTTGAGTCTTTGTGCATTCATTAAGCCTGCACACTATTTAAACGATGATGTGATTTGATTATTAATAAAAGAAGCTTTCAGAGTTCAGTATTTCTGTACATATATTTTGTGTTATGTTCATTCATTATATACTTTAAATTTCAGAAGCCAAAATTGTCATGTTATTGGAATTCCTATGCAAGGAATTGACTATTTTTCAAAAGGAGCAATTGGAGATGTGGCAAATCTAAAGTTATAAAGGCAGAAATGGAAAATCATCATTATGGTGATGAGGTTGAGTTGTCATATGTCTCTTTTGCAGATTATCTGTAGTTAGCTATAGTAAGCAAGTATTTGATAGTAACAACCTAGTTAATTGAAGGTTCCTGAACCTTCCACTGTGTGTAGTAAAGGTGACCATCTCCTGTAGCTGGCCAGTCTTGTCAAGTGTGACTAAGAATGTTAAGGCAAAATGCTAACAAGTAGAGACTTTTTTAAGACTGAGAAGAACTAGCTGGGGAAGGAATTAATGTAGGAAATTCTTTTAAAGTGTCACAGAAACATCCTATAAACAGCTAGAATTATGTCAGTCTTCACTGCTAGATCTTCACTTACCATCTCACCCCCGCTGAAATCTTTCACATTCAAACTCCTTTGTAAAACACTGTGAGTTTTCTGTGCTATGACTAGGGTGAGCTTTATCTAGTAACTATTTTATGAAGTTCCTATTAATGATAAATATCATGATTGAAATTAGTTTCTTCAGCCCATGCTTGGTGTACATTCACAACTTGAAATGCACACTCAGGTTTGGCATTAGATGCAGAGCTGGTACTCTTGAAAATGAATTCTAACCTGTGTGAACTGTACGATCCTCTGTGGTTGCAAACAAGCAACACTGCAATTTTGTTTCTTATTTAGTACAAATTTTGTAGTATTGGAGACATACTGCAAGTTAAGAAGGCACTTGGGCCAGGATAATTGGCTTGTCATGAATTCTTATTTTAGCAGTCACCCTTACCTAACATGCCAATATTAGGCATGATGTGCTGTCAAGATGGTTTTACAAGCCTGGGAAATTTCAAAGGCAGTATCTACTGCATAGGATTTTTTTCCTTATCAATGCACTTCCAAGGAATTGTTTAAATATGCTCACTAATTTGTTTGCATAGTCCACTGGAGTTAGTGAGCACAGCAGCATCACAATGTTTGTTTCTAGGAGCTCAGAGCTGGCAGCATACAGGAAACTACTGGGAACAAATAGCAGAGGATCTGTGACTGATTTGCTTTTAGTTCCCTGACTCTGTAATTTTATTTTGCATAATAATGCCTCATGGCCTCGATCTTGATTAGATCATCTGACTGTTATAAAAATATGAATACTAACCATGGAGAACTATCTTAAATTTGAAACTTGAGGCTTTTTGATTTTGGTTTGTTTTTTTTTTTTTTCCCCAAACTTTGGCAAAGAACCAGGAGGCAGCTCCCATATCTGCTCAAGATAAATTGCTAAATTCTTAAGTTAAAAAGACAAATATTTTGGTGCTTAATGACTTCCCTTCAAGATTAAATGACACTGAGAAATACAAGTAAACCTATTCCTCTCTCCCTTTACAGACAAAACTAAAAATATCCTATCAGTCTTGCATATAATTATCGATCATGATGGAAGGGTACTACAAGTTCTTGTACGATTAGCTCAACTCAAATGTAATAATACAATTCCCACAATTTGTGCTGAAGCAATCTGTATTTTACCATTGAATGAGGATTTACTCTGGATAGGGACTTATAGCAACACAGCTATATCTAATCTCAGGCCTCCCAAATCTATTAATGCATGAGTAGAGTTCCGTATGTTGATTGAATCTCCTGGATCACCCAAACGTGCTGTTTGTCATGTGTGAAGGAGTCCAATGCTTTCTTGAAGCGTCAGACCTACTCTGTATGCACATTGACTGTGTAGCACAGGTTATGGCCATTAGGACATAAGACATACATGTCCCACAGCTACAGTGTATGGACCTTAGGTGTTTTGGGATGAATGGCAGGCACTGATGAAATGTTTCTTGCCATTAGCTATGTAATAAATATCATATGGGTAATGTGTACATCTAAAAATCCAAGGCAAACATATTAGTTCTGCAAAATTACAAAGAAGGCTTTTTCCAGACGGAAACCAAGCACAAGTGAGGTAAAGCAGTGCTGTTCAAGTGAAGAGAAAGCTTTTCAGACTATGTGTTACAAATAGAAACAAGCTTGATTTCCTCACCAGCGGAATCAAGCAGTTAAGGATGTTCTGTTAATTAAAGGTGTTTTTTTTTTGTTGGTGGCATTTTATTTTATTTTTCCTTAGTGTTACTTTTTGGTTTGTTTTGGTTTTGGTTTGGGTTTTTTTTTGTTTGTTTTTAAATATAAATATGTAAGAAATAAAAGATTAATGTACATAGGGAGAATAGTACTGTATTTAAATAGAAAGCCAAATCCTTCTTCCCCTTTTACTCTGCATGAGTTTTAAGAATAAATGATCAATATAAAAGATATCTTTGGAAAGCTAAGAAGAGCATTTTGCCTGCTGAATAAATGTCTTATTTGCGCTTTGGTTGGGTAGGAAATTGCATTTACCTATGAATGGGAATACAGAGTAAGTTTGCTCCTTTTTTTTTTTTTTTCTTTTTTTACAAATATCTTGTAAATAGTAAGTGAATTCAGACAAAAAGGAGAGAGTGTCTATAACCATTACTCTGTAATTACTCTGTAATAGTTCTGTGGATGCAGTGTGGGAACAGAACTCCTTGAGGGATGCTACCTTGTTACTTTCTGCTAACTCTGGGGTTGTTCTCTCAGGAGTTAGGCGTAGCTGCAATAGCTTAAACATCACTTACAGCAAATCCTTCATGATATTGTGGGTAGATATAGCTGTCTACCATGTTTTTTAAACTTGTCTCTTACCAAGGGTAATTAAATAGAAATAGCTCTTGAGTTTTATCAAGTGTAAAAGTGCAAGATATCAAGTAACTTTTCCTCAAATAAAGCTTGCAACCTGAGGGATGCAATTTTGTGTAGGAACCAGGAAGACTTTAAATCACATGGCATTTGTGAGTTATGTTTCTAGAGCTGAATTGGCGCACTGCATATTTATGAATAAAAGGATATTTATGTTGTATTTGTGTGTTTTATATTTTTTGTGCATGTTTGGCTATTTGTTTTGACATTGCCATTAATGTCTTTTCCTTAGGCTGGTCAATGAGCTGATTCAGAGATGAGCTGATCTCAGTATTGCACTTGTGTTTAACAGAGCTGCTCTGAAGATTGCTTTGTCAGAAGCCCTGCCTTCCCCTGCAGCTTGGAAGCTTTCCCTGAGCCAGGAAGGCAACTGCAGAGGTCTGCATGTGTCAGAAGCTGGTTGTTTAAGACCCTAAGTTACAGTTAACGACAAAATTCTTACCTCTAAGCTTTGCTGCCAGAGTAGTGATAGAGTGTGCTTGCTGGCATAATATTGCAAATTTGTATGTTACTAGTGCTGGATAATTGCATGTTGCAATTTGAGCTTGCTTTAAATTCACTTCATGCCAGCATAATTGTGCAAAATGCAGGAAAGTAGAACCAATCTGTCCTAGCTAATACTGTATCTCTTGATATGTATCCATGTCTTTAGGCTTGTTCTCAGATTGCATCAATAGATATCTTTTTATTTACCAATGTAATAATTTATATAAATTTTCATATCTATAGATTTTGATTCCGTAAGAGTCTAAAGTAAGAAAGAGAGACACCTGTTAATAGAACAACAAAAAAAAAACCCTACAGTGTTTTGCTTGTTAGATATTTTCCTGTACCATTACTTTCAATTTTTTTTCATCTCTTTTGTAAATAAACACTTGTCTTTAATAACACTACTTTGGATATTATCAGTCTCCATAGCCAATGTTGATAATCATTCACACTGGTTCTTAAATACATTAAGATGTATTAGTTTTAATTCTGATCAAAATTCCTCTGGAATTGTTGCAAGATTGGTGTTTGGGTTTTTTTGTTTTGGTTTGGTTTGGTTTTTTTTTTTAGTTTTTTTTTTTTTTTTTGAATTTGGACTTAAGCCTAATGATATGAAATGCTTTGGTAATTTCAGTTGTGTTGCAGGGAGTTTTATTTGTCAAAAATAAACCAAAAGTCACAGAATCCTGCTCTGTTGATGCATATTTTTGATATTGATAGTAGCTTAAACTAATTAGGAAATTATGTTTCCAGAAAAAAAGTTTTCTTTTCCATTGCATTATTCTGGTTTTACCCTCATAAAAGCATATTACACTATTAAATTTTGAATTTGGCCCCTTTGCTCTAGCTGTTACTATATCTATCACTTCATTACTTTTATTGTAAATTTCATTAATGAGGTCAAGGAAGAGTCTTATGTTATTGTTTGAGTGTCTATTTTATGAATTAATTTTGGTAGGAATCAACTCTAATAATTTTTGCTATTGCTTGTGTGAGTATTTTGCAGACTGCATTAATTAAGAAAATTGGCCAGTAATTGCTGCAGTTACCCACACCCTACCAGGTTTCAAAATTACAGAAATAATTATGATCCTAAGAGATCCAGGCAACTTTTCAAATGCTGCATTATACATGCTACACTAAATGCCATGAAGGACTTGACTGAAATATTAATGCATCTCAGCTGGAAAACCTAATGTGTCTTTCTGCAAAAAGAATTATTTTGATTGGATTTTCAGAAAAGTCTTCCATTTTGAAGGTCTATGTGTTCTAGTTTTCAGCTGCTATATTGAACCAGTTGATACCTACCAAATACTGTTTTTCATAGTAAACACCTAATGTCAACTTCATTTGTGTCTGTATAAACTTCAAATGCTGAATGGAAACGTCTGTGGAGGCATTCAAGTCAAGCAGAAGTGGAGAAAAAGCCTCCTCTTAGAAAATGGCATTTCTCAGAACAGTAATTGCTTCAACAGTGGTGAAAAACGTAGGTGATTTTATCAGCCTGTATTTTGCTATATGTACTATCTTAGTATTTTTCTTTTTTTCTTTCATTATGATGTCTATATACATAAAAAACCCAAATAACATATGTCAAAATTATACAAAGACTTCTGAATTACCTCTATACTTGTTATTAACATGTTTGAGCTTTTGGATGCTAGTGTATTGCATTGCTGATGTGATATTGGGGTCTGCAGTACGACCAGGCTGCTGAGGGAAGGGACAGCATACAGCAGAGCTGAAGACTGACTTCTCTCCTGCTTCTGGAGGAAGAGGAGAGGGAGAATGAAAGAAAAGCAGCTACAGAAAGGGCATATTCAGCCCCAAGGCAGTACTGTGATCCAGGCTCTGACTTTTGCCTTTTGTGAGGTTACTGAAGTTATTCATTATATAGAGACTATAAATTCCTCTGCTGCAATGATTTTTGTCTATAAAACACAAAGGTGATCCTGGCACATAATTCCTAATTAAGTCTTACCTGAATGGTTGAAAAAGTAGGCAACAGGTCTAGGAGTTGCATGCTCTCTCTGTGGATCTCTTGCATTTTATGGCAACTCTACCAATGTCAGTTTTCTCTCCTTTTCTTCCATTGCCAGTTAAATTTATGCATTTTCAAAAAACCTGCTTATACCTGAATCTACTATTTCAGGGCTGGCATAAACAATTTATTCCTCTCAAGCCATAATCCCTGCCTAACTATCCTAAGGAACATTTGGAACATTTTTTTTTTTTCCATGATCATGTTATTTTTGTGTTCACATGCTATTTTATATTTGTTTCAGCTTCACCTGATCCATTTTCTGAGACTTTGTTTGCCACCTGTCTCCCTACCAGGATAATACTCACTCTCTGTCTTTTTCTGATACTTTTGCTGGGTGGGTTCATAAGTTTTTTCTTAGTTTTAAAATAATCTTACTAACAGGCTTGGGAGAGAATTGCTTTACAGAAACTTCATATTCTGTGAGAGGGTGATAATTGCAATATAGCACTTCCGTGGGGTAACACATCATCTTTTAGAAAACTGTCCCATTCTGAAGCTGCTTATCAATTCTCATCCACTTCTTTTATTTCTTAGGTTTTCGGATTTTTACTGGTTTTGTGGTTTATGGCTGCTTGCTTATTTCCTTGTCAGTGATTATGGAGAAGTGGTGGGTGTTCCTCCCCCTAGTTGTTTCCCTCCCCAAGTGTCTGAAAATTTTTAAGTATACTCCACAATTTGTTTGTGAGTTTTACCACTTGTACTGAAAAATTTTAGCACAGTTATAGGTTTATATTCCTGACAGGAGCTGCTGATATAAGACAGCTCTAAGTTCTTAACGACAGAATTTGCATTATAAAAAGGGAGTTACAATGAACAACCAATAGAATGCCTCATATTGCATGCAATATGCTGAATTTTAAGTATGAAAATGTTAAATTAACTATTTTTTATAACTGAAAAGGAAAACAAATAGGATATCTTAAACTGCAGGGATTAAATACTAAGAAAATTAATCAGGGTGGGAAAAAGCCTCATGTGTTTGCATTTCCTGTTTAATGTACCTAATGACTTGAGTAACCTAAATAATACTGGCATTATCAAGCTGGATTAGCAAATGTATATGCTAGCCTGACTGTTCAGCATGTCTGCACTGATGAATATAAATATCTTATGGGAAAAGGCTGAATTTGCAAAGGCTTCAACCTGCATTTTTTAACAGCACATAACTTCTTAGTATTTCTGATTGCCTAAGATGAATGCTAATGAACGCATTTTTATAACCCAGATCATTAGATGGACATAAAATGTTCCACTGGTAAATGTTTGTGGAATGGATTCTTAAATGAACTGCTAAACCTCTGAGAGCTTCTTCGTGCATTAATTTACATGCATTTATAGTGAAGCAAACATGGCTTGCTGGAATATGCGCATGAAACCTAGAATTCAAACAAATTAAGGAACACTTTCTGCCTTTACTTGCTATTTCATAAAGCACCACTTGGATCTTTTTCTTCAAGGTAGAAGACTGTCTCTAGAACTGTCTGGAGAAAAAAAAGTGAGGAAGACTTGTATCCTTCATATATCTGCTTCCTACAAAAATATCACTAAGATGATATTTGTGGACCAAATGAGAGTAAACATTTGCCAGTTATATGGGGCATGCACTAAGAGCTGGAAAGCCACGCGATCCTTGTGCACTCTGTTCAAAGCAGGAGTAGAAACAAAGTTCTTCACCACGTGAAGCACATGGCCTATGTAGCAGGATATAGAATTAATATGTTTCGAGCCAGAGGAGATTTACATGAGGTGGAAAAACTGAAAAAAGATGTTACTATATTCATTAGGACACTATTTGAATTAGAAGATTTGAATCTTTGCCTCCACAAACATCTGAATCTGAATATCTCTCATAGTGCTTGAATGCCATGGACCTGAGCTTATTGAGAGGGTGGAGGCTTGTAGCCCCAAAATGCAAATGAACTGAAACCAGTTAATAAAACTTAAAAATTTACAGGAAACTCTTTGAATCAGAACTCAGAACAAATTGCTAAACCCTTTTGCCAGCTCACCATAGCTTATTGGTGATAAGGAAAGGGATTTCTGCAAGAAAATAAAAAATTATTAATTTTTTTTTTGATAGGTGCTTGATTGAGGAGTAGCAAATTTCCTTTGAACTAGATCTTTATGTTAAATTTATATTCTACAATATGAAAGAGTTTGCTTCAGTCATAATTCAGTTTTTATTTTTTACCTAGGAAAATAATTGTATGAATTCACAGTATTGACAGTGCAGAAAAAATCTTGATATGGACAACTGAGTGTTTGAATGGTACGGAAAAGTATTTGAATCGGCTTTGACTGTGGTGAGCCAGGAACAAAGGGAAAGAAGGACAGTTTCGAGATGGTAACAAACAGATGGGAGGCTGGAGTAAGGTAAACTTAGATCAGTCAGATCAGGGAACAAAATAACAGAGTAAGTTCTTGGAGTGTGTCTGTAGCTGGATGACACATTTCATGGATTGCAGCTGCTTGGATTGTGTCGTACATCGATGGGGAGAAATTACGAGTGTGGCTAAAAGATCAATCTTAAACTCTGAAGTGGACCCTGCAAGTAAAATTTATTTGATCTTAAAGATATGGGAGGGAACTCTGCAATACAGAGATGTCCAGCACAGATCAATGAATCTCTTGAAAGGATGGTTACTGAGCATAACATTTTTTTCCCTATCATTTTCATCACTAGGATTTTTTCCTCACTATGTTTGAAATAAATACGATATTTAAACTTTTCTTCTTTTCTGAAACTAAAAGTCCATCCCCAGTCTTATCTTTATTGTGGTCAAATTTTGCTTAGCCTGTACCTCAAATGTCTTTCCAAAATGGATAAGTAAGTTCATTTTCAGCTGAAACCAGAGGTACTAAGGAGGTTTTGTTTGTTTCTTTCTTTTTTTAAGGGAGTACTCTAATGTAAATCCAATATTTTCACTTGTGTTTGGTCAGAAGTAAACAGTTATAGTTTTTTGTTTCTGTAGAAAGTATGTGACCCTACTATGGCTGTTCTGAAGAGGATCACATTCTGAGCATCAAAAAGCACTGTATTGTATCTACATTTATTTTTGTAGTCTATGGGATTGTTGTTTGCTTTTAAAAATAAGCATGACAATATATAATAATTGACCTACAAAAATAAGTTAAAGGTTCTTTTTTAGTTATCCTTTTCTCTTTCTCCAAGTAGTGCATTCCTTTGACATGCTGAGTACTGAAGAGTTCCAGTAAAATAAATGACTTCAACACAGTTAAATCCCATGTCAGCCTTGTGAGAAGAGGCTCAATAGTTCCTTTTGCTTTGTTGTTTTATGTAGAGCTCGATTCTGGTTATTCTGCTGTCAATAATTCAGGTATTCCACCTCTGTTTCTCTATTCTCTACCATATTGCTCAGCAGTCAAGAAAAGAGTGAGGGCTGTCTGTCAGCCTCTCAGGCCCATACAGCATACAGCTGCTGCCCTCATCCAGTCATGCCCTGTCTCCAACATGAGCAAGAGTTCTTACTAAGCATAGTGTAACCTGAAAAGTGCTGCTGTGTTGCGCTCCATATTTATACATGCACACTGAATTCCCCAGCAAAGCTATTCAGAGTATCTTTCCAATATGTACCATTACAAACCCTGTTTTGGTTATCATGGTCAGACATGTTATTGAGGTCTCTGAACTGAATTAGTGGCTTCTTAGTTATTTTTTATTTTGTTTTCCATTCATACTCTTTATAGCAGTCTTTATATTTATTTAAACAGTGTTTTGGCAATATTAACATTTAGCCATACACTGAATTTGGGAGTTTTACAGTTCCGTATGTTTAACAGTAGAAGTGAGAATTAAATATATTTTAGAATATTCTTTTATGTGAATGTTTTTAAAATAATTATAAACTGAGATTATGCTTTTTCTCAGAGCTGTGTAAGTGAAGTTCAATTTGCATACATTTCTGTGGTTTTACGTTTTTTCTAATGTCCAGTGATACACTGGAATCTATAATCATACTTAAATAAGCTTGTTAAGCTTCAGCGGTGTAAATCACTGATATTGAATGATTTTAAAATGCTTCTTTGTTCAGGAAATGCAATGTAAAAAATAATTTAACATAGCTATTTGAGATGCTTTTGGAGAATATTTTTGCAAACATTATCCATAGTTCTTTTTTACAGCAGAACATATTGCATTATTCTGAACTTTTTAAAATCATAAAAATTTTCTTCCCTCAACTTTGATGTGATACCATCTTGGACAAATGTTCATTCCTCTTATGAGCTCTAATTTATTAGAAAACCCCCAGCTGTGTTCAATGACATGAACTTGGAAAATATGAACAGTGCAGAATGAGTATTTCTTCTCAAAACCCTACTGAAATCTTGACTTTTTTTTTTCTGGTGGGGATTGGAAAGCTGTCCTGGGTTCAGCCGTAGCAGTCATTTTTTCTCCTTCCTAGTAGCTGGTGCAGCGCTGTGTTTTTGACTTTTGGCCTGGGAACAGCGCTGATAACACCGATGTTTTTAATTACTGCTCAAATGTTTAGTCTGACCAAGGACTTTCTGAGTCTCATGCTCTGCCAGGAAGAAGGGGAAGCCAGGAGGAAGCAGAGGCAGGACACCTGACCCAAACTAACCAAAGAGGTATTCCATACCACAGCACATCATGCCCAGGATGTAACAGGCAGTTACCCGGAAGGGCGGGAGATTCTGCTGGGGTGGGGCTGGGTATCGGTCGGTGGTGAGCCGTTGTATTCTCTTCTCTTGTTATT
>WYDI02041079.1:0-32690 GCA_009867235.2 Psittacus erithacus
GGGCCCCCCTGCCCTCTAGGGCTATGTCCCATGGAACCTTACTAAGCAGGTTCCTGAAGAGGCCAAAGTCTGCTCTCCTGAAGCCAAGGGCAGTGAGCTTGCTGCACACTCTTCTCGCTTTCCTGAGGATCTCAAATTCGACCATCTCATGATCGCTACAACCAAGGCTGCCCTGGAGCATCACATTTCCAACCAGATCCTTCCTGTTGGTGAGCACGAGGTCAAGCATGATTTCAGATTTTTTCAGACTGACATCTTTTATGAACTTCCTATATCTTTAAAGAGGCCAGCTGAAACAGCTTTTATCTGAGTTTGCCCTTGTCTGTACCAGCTGCTGAGCTTGTTCAGAACTGCCACATTTCAGCAGATTGTAAAAAGAAGCCAGGGAAGAGACCTGTCCAGTTTCCGTGCTGTAGACAAAACAGTTCTTTTTCTTCCTGTAAACTTAAATGTTACCTTTAGTCATTGCTTAGAATAAACTTTGTATTTCCAGTTTCATTTGAGACAGTAATTTTTTTTAAATATTAAATAATTTGACTAGAAAGAGAAAAGAGGGAATTCTGATATTTGCACTTCTGGAATGATCACATTGTTCCATGTAAACAAAATTAATTTATAACTTGCATTTGTTTGCACCTGCTGTTTTAAAAAGTTCTTTTCATCAGGGAGGCATGATGTTCTCCCTGTTGTATGGTTAGGAGGTCTGGCAAATTGACAGCCATGCCCAGCATCAGATTGGTTTCAGAGGTGCAATTTTAATCTGACTTCATCTGTGTCCCGTGCCTTAACTGCAAGAAAGTCCTTCTTTGCTGTCTAGCAGGAAGTATACATATGGTTATAAACCATGCCTGGATGTGCTGGCAGCATTTGAGCAGGATCTTCCCACAAGCATTTGTCACAGAGCTTTTCTTTGTTTTAGGGGTGTGATCACACATAGATCAAGGTGAAAGAGTGCGACACTTTGGAGAGGGACACACTAGTACTGCCCGAAGAAAGATGTGCTGTAATTCAGAGAACCTTAATTCTGCTCCTGATTCTGCTGCTGAGCTGGGAAAGTCACTTCACATCAGACTGCTTATCCCAGCTTCCCACAGAAAGCTCTTTAAGCTCCACCGATGGCAGGTATTAATGTCATATCTATTCAAGATTGATGTCGTTACTTAAAAGCCTTTTCCTCATCAAAGAGGTGGTAATGTCACTTTACAGTACACTTTACCAGCTTGCAGGAAGGTTATCAGTGTTTCTGCTGGCACCAGTGCTGCACAACACCATGCATGGCACTCTGCAGCTTTCATAGGGCACTGGGTGGTGATAGAAACGTTACTGCACATGGCCTGGGAAGTGATCCCAGTGTTCCTGCCATTTTCTGTTGTTTTCTGTATTCCTGAAGTTAATGATTCACACTGCATAGACAGTGTGAATGAACCCTGGGATTTTGTACCCATATCACATTCAGAGAAAGGCAGTGCCATTAACCATGGTAAAAGGGAATACAGCTCTCTCTTTCGATCAAGAGGAGCAGCAACCTATGACAAAAAGCATGTGGGACCCTCGAAGCTTTAGAATATATGACTGCATCCTTCAGCCCTTGCTTTGTCTCCCACAGGTGTCCAGAAAAACTGAAAGAGAACGTGATTGTAAATAGAAAAATGGTTAAGAGAGACAACACACTGAAAGAGCTATGGGCAAACATCTTCTTTGTGAAAGATCTGTAGGGGTGTTTGAAATTGCAGCTGGGAAAGTAACTGTCTTCTCAGGTCATTAAGAAAGAATATGAATGGCTGGAAAATAATCAGCTAAACTGCAGCTCTGTTCATCCTGCACCATGCCCCTTTCTATAGAATTTTCCTCTCTCTAAAATATTTTCCCATCTCGACATGTGCAATTCCTATGTGCAAATCCCAGCGCTGTCAAAATGTGCCAGGCACATCAGTGCTGATCTGATCAGTTGGGAGAGCCAATTCCAAAGGTCAGACTTCTTATTTCATACCTAACGCTGCTGATGTGGCTGATCAGTTCAAGGATATGTACAGAAAAGAGACAGGGAAGAATGGCTTCTTAGGGAATTCAAGACCAGACTTCTAGACAGCAAATTGTCCAGATAAAGTTTATTAGAACTTAGGATGTCATGCCCAAGTTGCTTTGTAACTTCTTAAATAAAACATTAAAACCCACAGGTTATGGGAGTTTTGTAATTCTGTGGAGTTTTTTTGTATTGATGTTTGAGGGATTTTTTTTTGTGAAAGAACCTGAAGATTTTATTGCATGAATCTTCTTAGGGCTCCTGTACATACATTAATCCAGCCTCCACTGCTGGTGCCAGACATCACTATGAAACAAGGCAGTCGCATTGTGTAGGTGTAGGATGCCATAGAAGTAAGTAGGAGGGAGATCCAATAAAGAAGTATGAGGTTTACCTCATGTTACATGGATCTCTCTGCACTTGATCAGCCATGTATGTCTTCGTCAATGTAAAGTAGATGAGTGAGCTGCTTGTCCTCCCACTTGGTTTGCTAACAGAAACACAGCAAACAGACCATTTCTAGCTCCACATACAGAGGCATTTCATGGAATGGGACTCAAGTGTTGTAGAAATCCTATTTATTTCAGTAATCCTACAGGAGCACTCAAGGTGTTGCCTCATGATATCCTCAGGACTGCTCAAACTAGCAGACACAGAACAGAAAATAACTCTGAGGGTCTATATAACCTCATTCACAGCCACATGCCCTCAAGTTTGTTATAGTGCTCTTATCACTCGCCCAGTTCCTAAGCTGTCATTTGAACTTACTGCGCAAATCTGGGAGGTGCAAAGCTTACTCTTGTTTTTTACTTACAATGGTGTTTTTCTGTTCCCCTCTGAGAAGCACTAGATGCATATTTTATATGCAAAGATCTCATGGCACTTAACGTTCTAGGGTAAATTTCATGGTTAGAGGCTCCTTGAATGCAGAGGAAAAGGGAATAAAAATTGAAAAAAAAAACAAAAAATAAATTTTTAAGATTTAGCATAGTGAAAATCTCTCCTCTTACACATAATTTTCTTTTTTGTTAATGTTTTCTCTTCTTCTGCACTTATATTTACTTATTTGTACATTACAAATATATAGTAAATGTCCAGCTCTTAGTGTATTTTCTCTTGAGTAGATGGAACAGAAATGCAAATTAACATGTATGTTAATTTATGTGAATTTCTCTCTCAGAGTTTTAGTAGAACTTTTCAAAACTGACAATTCGAGTTTTTCAAATCATCTTTGTACAACTTATAGGACATTCTGAGCACAACTTTTTATGTGTCTATGTGCAGCTTTGCATTCCTTGCACTCTTTTGAAGCAAGCTTTCACCTTTAAAGATTCTGTGGAGATGGCTGGGGAGTTTCACAGATTTTATTTATTTTATTTTTGGTTTAATAACTCAATATCCAAAGGAAAGACCTAATGAATATATTATTGGCCACTAAGCAACCTTACTGGGTCTCGGAGAAACCTTACTCACTTCTCAACAAGGATAAAGATAATTTCTTCAAGATCCTAAAACCAATAGATTTTGAACTGCACTTGAGCATCTTCTCTGTTTCATGCGGACGTTGTGTTTTAATTAAAAAAACCTGGCTACTACAGCAAACACAGTTTCTGGAAGATCCTCATCACAACACCAGTTCAAGTAGGAGAGACATATTGTAGAAACCCACACAAATCCTTGCACACAGTACATGCATACATATGCACACCACAAATAACCATGAAAAAACATACACAAACATGCAATTGAAAAGTGTCTTATTGAGCAGTGGTCAGCTGAATGTCGTCTTAGTAAAGCAAAGTGAAACCCTTGTTCTGAGCTTCAAGGCCAGGAAAAGAACAAGCCAAGCAATGAGCTTCTGTGTTTCATAGAAAACTTAGAAACCTTCAGCTAACTTGGTTTATGTGTGAGGCTGATACTACTGAGTGTTGGTACAGCAACTGAACTTTGTTGCTATCACAAAACAGAGCAGCTGAATTATGAAATCTCATTGAAATGCCAGTGTTACAGGGGATGAATTTGTTCCTCAGTACAAAGCAATCTATATAATCATCCTTTAGTTTACTTTACATTTAGTGTTCCATATAGACAATTCACTAGGTTTTGGACTCATACTTAAATCTGTGAGTCTTTAATTGCATTTAATCAGTTTAATGCTTACAAAGAAACAAGTAAACAAACCTAAAACCTCTCAGTATTCTCAGTCTTTATAATTAAAACCAAACAAAAATAAAAATAAAAAAATTCAAACCATCCTTTTTTATGATTATTTTGCCTTTAAACTCAAAGTGAAGCCAAAGATAGTTTGCATCTGGTCACTAGGAAGTTAGGGAAAACACACTTTCCCACCTGACCTTAAAGGTCTTGATACCTCAGCTGAGAAATTTTAATTTTCTTTAATTTTTTTCTTCATTTCATCTTTTAGCTGCACCTTCCCAACCTTTAACACCCTTGCAAAGACTTGAAGACATTTTTTGACATCCACAGTCTTACTGCTTTTCTTTTAGCCATTGAAATCATAAAAGTGGAAGGGGAAAAAAAAAAAACAATAAAAGAATCCCAAGACCCAGACACTCACTGACATTGAGACACAAGCTATTCTACCAAGTCATATACCATAAGACACATGAAAGGTCTGGACAATGCCGTACAGACGAGGTCAGGCTGGGTTTATATGGAAGAAGTTAATTACAAATGAGAGAAGAAGTCCTTAGAGTCTCTGTAACTGTGGAGGATTTTCTGTTCCCTTGTCAGAGAGTTTAGCAGAGTTTTCTGCCTTTGCCTGTCTTATCACATTATTTGAAGCTGAATTATAGTCATGCTCTGAAAATCAGCATTTAACTCCTGTAAATCTCAGCCTAATGCAAGACAGTTCCCTTGCTACTGTACTCAAACAACCAGGTACCTACCATCCCTCTTCGTACAGCTTAGTCATTGTCTCCATCAGACATGTCACACGTGAATACCCAGAAACTGCATTTAGATCCATGTGCAATGTCTCTTCTGAAGCTGCCATCAAATAAACATCATATTGTTTTACTCAGAGAGAGAATGACTTTTACCTTTAGCAGTTCAAATAAGTGTTCTCTGTTTCCTCCATGCTGGCATGGCAGATGTGAAGGCTTTTCCAATGCTTTCTGCTCAGATAATACTATATGGTGTTTCATGACTGCTTTGTATGCCTGAGATTTAGGAAGGTCATACAGGAATATATAGAGAAGAACTTCGCATTTTAAAGGATTTTTGATGTAGACATATGCTTTCCTAAACCATAGAAAACCCCTCAAGAAACAGTGCTTAGCCTTTTTGTTATAGAATCATGGCATCATTTAGGTTGGAAAAGACCCTTAAGATCATTGAGTTCAACCATAAACCTAACACTGCCAAATCCACTGCTGAACTACATCCCTAGTGCCACGTCTACATGTCTTCCAAGTACCTCCAGGGATGGTGACTCAACTACTTCCCTGGGCAGCTGGTTCCAGTGCTTTTCAACCCTTTCAGTGAGGATTTTTTTCCTAGTATTGTATCTTAACCTCCCCTGGTGCAGCTTGAAACCATCTCTTTTTGCCCTATTGCTTATTACCTGGGAGAAGAGACCTACCCCCACCTCAGTTTCAGGTAGTTTTAGAGCAGGATAAAAGAGTGAGGTATCTAGCCTTTCAAATTATTAATGACTCTGATTTGTATAGTTGCTGCTAGTACTTATCTGAAGAGATCTCATTTTCTGGTTCCTACCATCATGTAGTAGGAAACGTAACAGAAAAAAAGTCCATGTAGCTGGAAACAAACACCCTGGTGGTGACATTTCTTGTTAATATCCAGTATCCTATGCAAAGTTCTGCGCTATCTTTTTAAAATAATTGAAGAGATGAGTGATGAGGATGGAAGCAAGCTGGAAAATCAGAGTAGAAACATTGCACTTCATATATCTCAAATGGGCAGCACTATAGCCAGGCTGAGGTTTCTGAACCAAACAGAAGATTTCAAAATACAGCTATCATCCTTGTACAAACATCTTCTCTGTATTCCCAAACTTGATTAGGATATCATATAGCTCATCACTAATGGTTAAAGTTTCCTCTCAACCCAGTTTTACCCAAAGCCTGAGACTATAGACTTACTCATGTTGTAGCAAAAACACAATATATGGCCAAGTACAGGGAAAGCAACTCATACAGTAAAACAGCAACAACAATTTAAACAACCAAAAAATCTGCCTCCCCTGTTTCCTGCCTTTGCATTTCACGACTCCTGGCAATGTCTTTCCAGCTTATATGACTCAAATACTCTCCAAATGGAATATCAGCCTCTGCCATGCAGAGTAACACAACAGAGAACTTCTACTTAGAGGAGCTGCAATAAATAAAGTGAACTAATTTCATCATAGACAAAGCTGCTTTGCTGCCACATAAATTATTTTATGACTCCTTCTGCAATAATTTGTTGTACTCTTTGCATACTTTATTATTACCCCAGCAGTCCTATATCTTTCCATGCACAGCTATGTTGCTCAGGGAACAAAAGTCAGGCACAGTAACTGGTCAGATCAAAATATATCAGGTTAGATGACCTGAAGAAAACCCCAGAAGACAGGAAGCTGTTATTACACCATGTGTACACTGGCCCACAACACAGTTTCAGTCCATGCCATGTAAATGTACACTTTGTCACATGCTGCACTGCAGGTGTAAATGTCTTACAGAGCTGTTGACAGGTGTGCTTTGCTCTCATAGCCTGTGCTTCTGTACACGATCTTACTTGGCTGGTACTGTGCTTCATTATGTATTTTCTTGCAGTGCTGCTGATATGTGTTATTAAATCAACATTATTTGAGTTCCACAGACCTGTGGAGAGGATCTTCAGCTGTCTATTTCCATACTTGAATTGTTTGCTGTGCATTGGATCTAGCTAAACAATCTTATTCCCTTTTGCTTTTGTTCTCATGAAACAGAATGACAGAGGGGGAATGTTAAGCTTAGGAACCTGGGGAGGATAAAAAAAGAAAGAAAAGAAAAAAAGGAAGTCTTGGGAGTCCGGGAGTCCAGAAGTCCAGGACTCTCTGGGTTTGATGCTGAATAGCTTGAAAAATACAGAAATCAGCAGAGGAAACAGAGCAGGGAGCTTTGAAGTGGGACTGTTTGTGAACAGGTAACAAGCTTTTACTGCATGAAAAAAGGACGTTGCCATAGGGGTTTAAAAGAAACTGGACACATCACATGTGCTAGCTTGACAGTTTTGAGAGCTTCCTTGTGCCAATCCCATCAAACTGGAGCCGGAGCAGAGGAATAAGTAAAGCTTGTGAGCTGCAGGTTAACACACTCGCGTTCAGAGTCTCGCATGGCAATTTCAAACTGTCCTTCCTTAAATGTTTTGCATCAAGGTTTTACTGCCTAAATTCTTTCTTTTCTGATCTCTGTGACCTACACATGTACCTCTTTCCTCTCGGGGCTGACATGATCATGGGCTGAAGCAAGTAAGAGCTGCCCAGCACTGAGGAGGGAAATTATCTCTGTAGCTACTGCAGATTGAATGTTAAAATAAGATAAGACAAGATAATATAAAGTCTGATTAGTTGCCAGTTAGAAATAATTAGTGCAAAAGATGTGATACCTGCAGCACCAGCCCACCCTCTGAACAATCCAAACAATTTGTCTTGATTAGCAACACCAGTAAAATGACATTTTCCCCTCAATTAAAACATGAATCTCCATGTCTGGGAAAAATAAGCCGTGTAGCAAATAAAAAAGAGTTTTTATCTTGATTATAGCAGTTGATACTTATCTGAGAACCAAGAGCCCTTTCTTTGCCGCTACTACACTATTTTTTATATTTGCAAGTCCTTCCTTTGGAAACAATATCAGATCAGAGTTTAAAGGACAGGGGATCAGAATTCAAAATCAAATTTAGGTTCTGGGACTTGCCTTTATGCTTAATTATTCCTTATCAGCAGCTGCTGATTCTCATGATTCCTCTCAGAATAACTATCACTGCCTGCTTGTTCTGTTTGCAGCCATTCTCAACTGCCATAACAGCACCTACATGTGTACAGGATGAAGAGTAGCTCAGCTCGTTTCACCCTATCATCAGGCATTCACTTGTCTGAACTGTTACCAGTGAATCAGCCTCTCTTTACCTTCTGAAAGGACAGGATATTTAGTCAGCTGGACTATGCCAAATGAACAGATATGCCATCAAAATATTTGTACTCTGGGATAAAAAGGGATCTCTTGATGTCTCAGTGTTTAAACTAAATGGGAAATTAGAATCACAGCTTTTGAGTAGGTGCATACATGGTACTTTCACCAACATGACAGTAACTGTATTGCTGTATTAGTACAATTAGCAGAAATTTTCTCATAGTGCTTGAAACCACAGAACTGCTCATCCCCTGCCCACCTCATCAGCTGGAGCCAGAAACACCACGGGGGAGTAATGATGTCTGCATCAGTCTTTCTTACTCTGGACTTTGGGGATGGATGGGAACAAGAGCTGTCTGGAACAGCAATCCAGACCTGTTGCTGGTATGCAAATATGACTGTAAAACAATCATCTCACTCCATCAACAGTGTAACCCCAGGACCAATTAAGCTGTCCTGCACAGCAGTGGGCTGCACACCAGGATCTACCCTTCAGTAGGTTCACACTGGTCCATCTCTTCAGCCTGTCCAGGTTCCTTGGATGGCATCCCTTCCCTTCAGCATGTCAACTGCACAACACAGCTTGTTGTCATAGCTGAGGATGCATTCCATCCCTCTGTCCATACAGCACAGCAATACAGAGCATAATAGCACATTCTGTCTGTTCAGCTCCCACTCGCATTATTACACACATAAGGAGCTTATCAATACTGGGAAACACTGCGATTCAGGTCTTTTTCTTGATTCCTCATTATGTTACTGATATATTGGACCTCATTTGCTATGCACAGCTTTTCCATTGTATCCCTATAGAGCTGTGATGGGCATTTGCAAAGTTCCTTGGGATACTTGTCCGAGAAACACTCTGAATAGCATGTGCAGGTGTATCTGAACAAAGTTATACACTCTACACCTGAGTTTGAGCATTTAGCACACTTTTATCAAAGAGCTGATCATTTATGGGGTTTGTCTACCACCTGATGGAGACCTGTACATTTAATGAACAACCAAAGCTGATCTAGCAAGGTTAAGTTCTGGATCATCTTTTCCTTTCAGAGAAGTTTGAATATCTTATCTTTACTCTATGTGGGAGATCATCAGGACATTTTAATATTTCTATCAACAATGTGGGGGAAGAGTATGAAATAAATAATAGTTTATCCATATAATTATAGTACAGGGAAATAATTAGTGATAAGCTCCTTACAGGAATCATACCTGTCATTAAAACCCCAACACTTTCAAATATCATCACTTTTTGACAAAACCATTTCCTGAAAGAGGAGAAAAATGATTAAAAACTTCAACTCACAAAGTGACTTTTATTTTGACAATAAATAACACACAAGTCACATTGTAAAATGAGACCCTTAATCATTTTCTGCCATGTTATTTGTCAAAATATAGACAGGAAAAAATGATCATTTATAAATAAAAGGTAACTTTCTTTTGCCATTTTCAGGGTGGGGGGAGTAAATGCAGTGTTTGTTGAAGTTCTTACAGGGGAAGGAGAGGGAAATAAATGGCAGAAGTTTGGAGGGAAAAAAATAACTCTAATAAACTCTAATAAGCAATCATACTGAGTAATCAAAAATTCTTTCTTTGTGGAGCCAGCAGTGAAAAATAGCATTTTTAATGGAATATTAACACTGAAAGGTTTGAAAGCATCAGAAAGGGCAGGTACGTTACAAAGCCTTATGCTAATTGCCTGTGATGTGTAATCTCAGCCTAATGTAGTGTTAATTGTATTTCCTGATGTCACTGTCCAAATGGAATTTTTTTCTTTAGTTCTTAGTTGTTTTCAGCTACTGAATGAAGTCACAAAAAGAATTTCACACTGAACATTTATTTTCAAAAGGCATGAGTGGGTAGAATGTAGTATAATACAAATCAGAATAAAGAATGGGGACATTTCATTATTATTTTGGAAACTGATATGTAGGATTTGCTTTTTATGTCAAGTTTTAAGACCAAAGACAGCATCCTGTAACTGAAACACTTTCCAGCTGATTTCTGTAGGGTTTGGTACTTGTGGCAGCTGCAGCCTTGACCTTTTATACTTTTTACACCTTTTACACCTTTTACACCTTTTACATACTCTTTCATGAAACAGCAGAAAGCAGTTCTCATTAAAAACAAAATTATTTATTTTTGGCAATGGATTATAGCTTACATGTAGCAAAAAATCAGCATCAGTTAATAATGTCCAGCAGTTTTCCAAAACTCGTTGTTTTCCAGCTCTCGTAAGACCTCACTTGGAGTATTCTGTACAGTTCTGGTGTCCTCAACATAAGAAGGACATGGAATTGTTGGAACAAGTCCAGAGGAGGACCATGAGGATGATCAGGGAACTGGAGCACCTCCCGTATGAAGACAGGCTGAGAAAGTTGGGGCTGTTCAGCCTGGAGAAGAGAAGACTGTATGGAGACCTCGTAGTAGCCTTTCTAGCATCTGAAAGTGGTCTATAAGGATGCTCAGGAGGGACTTTTCCTTAGGGACTAAAGTGACAGGACAAGGGGTAAGGGTTGAAAATTAAACAGGGGAAGTTTATATAGGATATAAGGAAGAAGTTTTTTACTGTGATGGTGTTGAGGCGCTGGAATGGGTTACCCAGGGAAGCTGTGAATGCTCCATCCCTGGTGGTTTTCAAGGGCAGGTTGGACAGAGCCTTGGGGGACATGATTTAGTGTGAGGTATCCCTGCCCATAGCAGGGGATTTGGAAGTAGATGATCTTAAGGTCCTTTCCAACCTTAACTATTCTATGATTCTATGATCACAAGCCTGTCCCCCAGTTCACAAGTTTTAGTGCTCACAGAAATGTCATTCTAGCAATGAATATGACTTGAAGTTTCAAAGTCTTCATCTGACAACCTGAGCGGTAGTGCTGGTCTGAATTCACCATTTTGGTCTATTCCATTAATTACACATGCTAAATCAGTCACTCAAACTATACTATCAGGACCAAAAATAGCTTTAATGATCCCATATTTTCCATATCTGTATTACAAGGAAAAAAAAAAAAAAGGATAGCTGCTTAAGGATTTGTTTTATTCCAGAAAATTACATATGGATTTTATCTAGAAAGGGTAAAAGAAAGTGGGATGGGAGGGCAGGTGGCAGAAGGAGAAACAGAGGAAAACATTGGTTTATAAAGTCACTACTCCAAACGCCTTGGAATATCATGTGAATATAAATTAATAACAATACAAAATATATATTTTTCTTCCTCGTAAGAAAAACAACTTAGAAATACTAATTACACAGTACTTACTAATACTCATGAAGCAGATTATTACCTTTATGTCCATGTTACAGGTAACCAGTTTCAGTTTGTATAAAAAGTAAAATACTTGAACTTCTGATAAAAGTACGTAAGTCAGTCCAGATTCCCATGTTCTGGCAATGCTGTTACAGATATCAAGTTTAGCTGAAACTATCTGAATTAATATGAATTTTACTGTCAGTATAAACGACATCAGGTTTTCATATAGTGTCATGACAGCACTGTAGGACAGACATGTTTATGCTTTTTTTGTGTAATAAGGTGAGAAATAAGCGAGTTAAAATAAGCACAGAAACACCCCAGTGACAGAGCTGGAGACATAATGCCAGTGTCCTGGAACTATGTTTTCAGTTGTTCGGATCAAAAGTAGCTGTTTCACAATTGATAGCACATTGAAGTTACTCATAAATTAACATGTGGGGAAATGCCTGAAGCCGAGTGAAGACAGCTAGTTGGTAAAACCTCAGTGCTGAAGTTGGCAGACGTTCTGTCATAAATTTCAATTGGGTCAGAAGATGCTCATGCATCTTACAGCATATTATACTTCACTCTGGTTGGCTTCAGTGTTTACTGTGTCTATTTATAAGTACATGTCAGTATTTGAAGAAAACTCTAACCTGAGAAACAGTCTTGGTTTCAAGTCTTTTAGTTGCCATGGAATTCAGGAAGTATTTTTGCCATAGCTGTATCGCTTAAGGAACAGCAAAGTCCACATAACAGGTCTCTGGTCAGATTTCTGTAAAGGAGACCCTTCCATTCCAACTTACAGAAAGGAAGAAAAGGTCCAATTTGTGGATAGAGACATTTCTTCTATATCAGAGTTTGCTAAGAAGATCTAAGGTGTTTCCAGTTTAATTCAGTGAATCTCTATCCTCTGAAGCAACTTACAAGATCAGGATATTATGTTTAACCCCAGATGAAACAGCAGGACTCGGATAGCTTCCTCCATTTCTGCTGTTTCCATATTCAGTAAATCTTAAAGACTCTGGGACTAAATATCTCCCCAAGGAAAGTTTCACCTGGGTAGGTTAATTACACTGCCCACAATGTGCCTATGATACTCAGCTCTTTTGAAAGTACTTTCCCTTCAGGGCAGGCTGTCAGGCCTTCGACACTTAGATTTGGATGTTGAATCCATAAAGACTAATGAGTCATGCCGGCTTGAGCTCAAGTCTGTTATTCCTCTTGAGTAGCTCTTGGGCATTTTGTTTGTATTGCAGGTGAACTTAAGCAACAAGCATGTTTTTGTTTGTCTAGCAAGCAAAATGCATCTGCTAAAGATGTGTGCATCTTTTTTAACTGTGTTGATTTATATGCAAAACAGGTTTAGCCCTTGTGCCTGTGGGAAGCTGCCAACATAGTCCTTAGCCTCTCAGGTCTGGACAGCAAGACCCCAGATTCTTCTTCCTTCTTGTTTCTCTCTTTCTAAATCTCTTTTTTCCCCCCAGTCTCTTCTTAACTGATTCTGAAAACAATGTTCCTGGTTTTACCCAGTAATATTAAAAACTCTTCTGATGCAGATAGTTTTATAGGGGTCTGAATAGAAATGAGTTGAGACATCTCAGAACAGCCATAGTCTATCATAAAGAGCAGTGGAAGATACCTAAGATTTTGCATAATGCAGCACACTTGGCATTCTTAGTGAAAAAGAAGCCAAGTCTTGTCTCAGCACTGAGAAATTCTTTCTCTTAATGTGATAAAGATTGGTCCCTTTGGGTCAAGGTAGTGGTACATTAAGTAGGACAGAGTAAAGCGTACCTTCTGCCCATCTATATTTAACCTGTCCTACAAATGATAAGATTTCATTCCTCTCTCTTCTCACTTTTTTCTCCTTTCGACTTGAATACTGAATTTATCATTTAAATGTTAAAAAGAGAAACCAGATGTTATAGTTATTAACTTTTGGAATCAGCTATAATCTTCCTATTAAATTCTTCCATCCAGGTACAGGCAATTATTTGCTTGATCTGAAGGTGCAGAAAATGTAGACACACAGGGTTTCAGAAAGTCCAGTTTAATAAGACAGGTGGGTAACTAATAATGTGGAAAATTACCTGCAGATTGAGGATATTGGGAATGACTAATGGCCAAAACTAAGTGAGTAAATTAGTGGCAAAATGATACCATTTGCAGTAGTCGTGTGAGTAGGGGACTGGATGGCACAGTGGCATGTGGCAGTGATCTGAGATTGAATATGGCCCAAATTCAGGAAAACATGCCATCAATTTATAGCTTTCCTTTTTTATTTATTTTTTTCAAATTTTTTAAAACTATTATTATTCTTTCCATGTGCTCTATGCTCTTTATGTAAGCTTTAATAACACAGGCGCAGGAGCCTAGTTAGCTTTGCGAAGTAACAACAAAGTTGTCATCAAGGTCAAATGCATTGAAACTGAGACTTCAGCTTGCTTTACAAGCCAGACAGAGTTCAGATAAGCAAAACACTCTGCTCATAGGGGAAAATTCTGAAATGCAGAGAAGAGAGAATTTCTAAGAGCTTTTTTCACCATAATTTATGTTTCTGATTCCAAAGGCACTCAAATGTTGTCTTCAATGGGACATTTTATGTACTCAGAGCTAGCCACATGCTTAAGTACTTGGGGTTTTAATTACCTTCCCCAAAATGCATGATTTGACAGTTTCCTTGTGGGCAATATCCAAATAAATCTAATAAAAGATTAGCCCATGGAGGGACAGCTGGACTGATTCCCTAGCAGACAAAATAATGTTCTCCCAAAATCTAAATACTTACATGCTTCTCATCATGTAGAGATCTAAACACATCCCAGATATTTATGAATGTATTTTAAAAATTCTTTGTTAAGAAAAAACTATTACTTTTGGGGAGAATTATAGCAGAGAGGGTCAGTGACATACTTAAGATCAAAATCTCTACAAAAGATGCTAGTGGCACAAGTGAGAATTTGATCTGCATGTCTGTTGATCAATCTTAGATTTACTCGTCTTTCTGAGGTACAGATTACATGTTATTTCTGATGGGGCTATTAACACAGTAAATGATTTTGTAGTAGCAGCTGTGATATTAATTAATTTCAGGGAGTATTTTTAAACATCATATAGTGATCTAACAATCACTGTATTAGCTCTTTCCACTATGACCATTCCATGTTACCTTTATTGACAGCCAGGATTACCCAGAGTATCCTGAGAACCACATATGAGAATTGAAAGCATTGAAACGTATCTCCAAGTTTTTGTAAGTTCCCCAAAACCTTTTCTTAAATACTTTTGCAAGTGAAACTGGGCTGAGTTTGCAGTTTTCTTTAATTTTTTAGCACTATTGCTGATTATCTGGAAGATCTCTTTTTATGAAGCTGAAGGTAAAAAAAAAAAAATGTAGTCTGAAATTTATATGCATCTTTTAGAAAAACCTACCCTTCGGAATTTGACTAGAACAAGAAATACGTATACAGACACACACATTAACTTCCACATGCCTGCACATTCCTCTGCAGATATTTGTATCTCAGGAAGACACGAAGAATCTTACCTCATGCAACAAATTTCCAGAGAAAGGAGGTTTTTTCAATAAAAGTTTAAAAAATACAATCCCTTCTATTCAATATTAACACTAGCAACAAAACCCAGTATTTTCTGTTATGCCCTCTACTAGCTGGAGTTGTGCCTCAGGTATTTCTCACCTTCTCCCACTGCAGAAAATGACTTACCCCTCTGATTTAACCTGTGCGCTTCTTATGCGGACACTCCCTAAGGACCTACTGTGGGTCGGTAGAGATCCACTCTAAAGTGATTAATATTTAAACACAGCTTAAGTGATTTCTCCAGGGCCTAAACTGTATTCTGCAAAGCCTCACTCTTAGGTTTGAAAGGCTGAGATAATTTCTTAGGAAATTTTATAGTAAGGGACATGTACAATAACACTAAAATATAATTCTCAGGGGCTGAATTTCTCATACAGGCTCTTATCTGTCTTCCGGTGGTGATTGTCTCTGTTCTTGCCTTTCTCTCTAATCCTCTGCCTTTCTTTTTATCAAAACATGTCATTGAGACTGACCCCTAATTCACTATAAGATTTTTTTGCTATAGAACATTTGAGGGTTTTTTATATATACAGGTGCCCCAACCAAAGTAGGTAATTTGATTTCATAACTAATGATAAAGGAAGGAAACTCCTACAGCTTTCAGCTTTGCAGGACCTGAAAAGGTGATTTAAGTCTTTTGGATAAATGGCATTTATAAGAAAGTAACAACATATCCAAGACCAGGACAAGTTTGAAAACCTCAAAGAGAGAATTATTAATTACACTGAGGTTCCGCTTTCTGGTGAATAGTACCTATAAAGTACAGAAACATAACTCTACTGTATCAGTAAAAATATAGCCTTCATGTTTTGAAGTTGTAAACATATCGAGGGCACAAATTCAATAAATTATCAACATAAAATTAGTCAGATTCCAGGGGAAGACTTTCCATTGATGTAAATTGTCATTGATCTAGTGACTACAGAGTGACTGTAATCGTTTACACTGGCATGGTCTAACCAGTTGTATGTGGTAACACAGGTCATGTCTGCCTAGCCTATCTATTTTCCTTGAAGAAGTTAAAAATAAAAATAAAAATAAAAATAAAATAAAAATAAAAATAAAAATAAAAAAAAGGTCATTTTAGCTGGGATGCGGCTGGAGCAGCCAGCCTACTTTTATACCTGCCCCTGCCCAACACAGGTAACAACTATGGCTGCTAAAAATAGGAAGAAATTGTCTTTCTGTGCTGAAAAGGTACAGGGTGCTGAGCTGAGTAAGCCCTATCTGTAAGAGAGAGCAGGAGGACAGGATTTGAGTGATACATCTGTGGCAGAAGAGGTAGCTACTGATGAAGCCCATAGGGAGATAACATATGGGTCAGACATTCCCAAAAGTTTGAGAGTCAGAGAAGTCAGAACTGGGCTAACAGACTAATAATCTGGCTGGCAGATGCTAAAATTCTTGCTGCAATTTCCCAGAGGAATTGTGAGTACTCTTGTTTTGGTTGGCTTGTTATGAATTTTCATCATGTACATGTTTGGATCCCAGTCATGACCATGAAACTAGCTGGTCAAATTTTATCTGCAACCACTGAAATGAACATGTTCCTGCTCCCATCTGAGTTTTCCTGAAACCAAAGTTATCCAGCAGTGGGTGCGCTCCAGTCTTCAGGGCAATGAAGTAGCTGTGAGGTAGAAACAACAGAGAAATGGCCATTCTCCCCTTCAAGGGCATGAAACAGGGACAAAGGCACTTATATTGCATATATTTTGTGGAAGTCATTGCTTTATCTCCTCACCTCCCATAACCTTTCTTGACATCAGCAAAATTATTGGTTTTGCTCCTCAGTTTCATGCCTCTTGGTTATCTCTAATTGAAATGAAGGCATTCTGAGTGGCAAAATCAGTTACAAATCTCTTCAAGGGCCCCTTTTGAATAATTTATCATGGGATTTAGAGCTTCTGAGCTTGGATCATTTAGTTCTCAGGAGTCTTTAATACTTGATCACAATTTGTGGTGGGACAGTACTTGGTATACTTGGTGGAATATGAAGATAACTGAAAATTTATTTACTGTATCAAATGCTGATGTTGCCAGAAGAGCAGCTCGAGATGAGGATTCCTTTCACAGCAAATTAACTGCAAGGAACAACTTAATTTGAAGGAGCCATAGACAAGAGAGGAAGAAGGAAAAAAAGTAAGACCCTGTAGGTATTGAATAAAAAGGCACTTGAGGTTTCCTTTTTAAATGAGTTCTTTTATCATGAACAAGGAAAAGGTGCTTTAATAAGAAATAAAGTTATTAAAATCTTTTTGATCAGGATAGAGAATGACACAGGGAAGCTTACCTTCATGAGAGGTTACCTTCCTGATCAGGCAATCATCCTATCTGCTTCTTTCAGAAATGGCACATAACTGCAGGTTTGTGATCCATACCCAGTGGTCAGTGTAGATACTCTTTAAAGCCAGTGGAAGTAGCCATGGTAGAATTTTATCTTTGTTAGCAACATTCCTTTATGAAGTATGAATTTACCCACCTACCTGCAACTCCTGCAACATTATTCTTGACTCTTGTTTTCAATTACTAGTATCAGAGGCATTTTTTCCTAGGGACTGGGAACATCAAGGTGAATTGAAAGGCCTGTTTCTGGTTCAGCCTCTGTGCAAAGAAACCTGGCATAATAACTCTTCTGTTATGGATTATCTGTGTAGGTTTGATCAGGTCACTTGGGTATATTGCTTGCTGATCAAGAGTTGATTTCAGCGGGATCTGGAGATAGCTGCATATCTTAAAGGATCTGGGCCTTTAGGCTTTACTGCCAGGTAGAAATTAAAGTCTTAATTCCTTTTGCCGTCATAAAGGGTATGGTGGAATATTTTACAATATAAAGAAAGTTTCAGACATGCATATCACTGTGGTAAAAGACACCTCTGATCTGTAAATAAAAGCATCAATTTTAGTTGGGTTTTGGGGTGTTGTGTTTTTTTGTTTTCCCAGCACTGCCCATGAGTAACACAGTAATTATCAAGTCTTTATTCAACAGAGCACAGAATAATCCAATAAGCTTAAGAAATGTTAATGTTTGCTCACATTAGAAATGTCATAGTTACTCTTGCATTTTGGGACTGGGCATCTAGTGCACCTGGGAGTAATGACTCCCCATACATTCGAAACTGTAGTAGTAACTTACACTTCAGTCTACTCTTCTGATGAAATTTCAAGTCCAGTTTAACTTCAGTTTGAACATTTCATCCCAGTTACTCAAAGGTACAAATATATCTTTCCCATTGTTGCCTTTGGGAAAAGTAAGCAAATGGATAAAAACATTAATAATTTGCTCCTGCAAATCACACAGTCATAAAATCATAGAATGGTTTGGGTCAGCCATGGGCAGGGATATCTTTCACTAAATCAGGTTACTCAAAGCCCCATCCAACCTGGCTTTGAATGCTTCCAGGGATGAATAGGGCATCCATGATTTCTTTGGACAACCTGTTCCAGTGCCTCACCACCATCATGTTCTTCCATGCATGCAATCTAAATCTATCCTTTTACAGTTTAATGCCATTCCCCCTCAGCCTGGCACTATTAGCATAGGTAAAAAGTTTCTGCTTATCTTTCTTATAAGCCCCTTCAAGTACTACAAGGCTGCAATAAGGTCTTCCTTGAACCTTTTCTTCTCCAGGCTAAACCAGCCCAGCTCTCTCAGCCTGGCTCCAGAGCAGAGCTGCTCCAGCCCTGGTCGCATCTCCGTGGCCTCCGCTGGCCTCGCTCCAACAGTTCCATGTCTCCCTTGTGCTGTTGCCCCACAGCTGGATCAGGACTGCGGGGGGCATCTCCTCAGAGCACAGCAGAAGGGGAGAATCATCCCCTTTGGCCTACTGCTGATGTTCTGGGGATGCAGCCCAGGATACGGTTGGCTTCGTGGATTACAAGCACAGATTGTCAGTTTATATTCACCTTTGCTACCTCATCTAAAAGCATCAATTTTGGGGTATTTTACTTGTCAGTATATTCATTGTACACAGATAAACATGTAATGCAATTTATTATCAAATAAAGAGAAATTGTTAAAAACTCTATATATGTATGTATGTGTGTGTGTACACGAGTATACTTATCCAGGAAATTATGCTTCTTATAAGCATATGTCTTTGAAAAAAAAAAAAAAGATATTCCTAAGGCTAATTTGTTTCCTCCCATTTACTCACTTAGCTTTGTATCTTTTATCCTACTAAACCAGTATTTACCACTTCCCCAAGTAATGGCTGAGCAGCAAACTTGGGGAAAGACAGCATGGCTGGTTTTGTTGTTAACTATCTGTTTGAATTCACAGTGTGTAGGCACAGCTTAAGCATCTTCCAGAAAGCATTGCAGTATGGAAGGGCCGGGGCATTGGAGTGAGGGGCGAAACAGGCAGACCATTCAGAGAGCAGTGATATTGAGAATAACTGCGAAGAAGCCATCTTCTTCATGCTAAGATTCACAAAGCAATTCCATGGCAAAAAAAGAAAAAGGTAAATATTCGCAGCATGTTTTCTTGGAATTTGCAGGGGTCTAAACCCATCATTTTCTACAGATTAATTATTTTCTTCTTTCTTTCCTTTGGACATTTTTATGACCATTATTTACAAATAAATAAAAAAATACAAAAAAAACCAAAAAAGGTATATCGTTATTTAAAGCAAGGGTTGCAGCTCAAGTTTAACTTTGGATCTAAAAAGAAGCTAACTGAGGGGAGTACCAATCTATGAGAGAAGAAAATTCTCCATATTTACAGTAGCAAATTGGAGTCAAATGTGAAAATAGAGAGCATTCTTGGGAACTCATTGGGTAAAGATGTTGGACTCAATAATGAGAGGGATGAGTTGTATACCTTATGCCAATTGACTTTAAAATCTCACCTCTGAGCACAGTTCAAACTTCTCTGGTCCTGATGACACACAGGATGATAGAAAGCATTTCTGAGGAAGTTACAAATTAGTCATATTGTCTAGTAATGTTTCAAAAGGCAAAAGCAAATATATTGTTCATTCTTGTCAATTCTATGTGTAATGTTCCTAAATTTCAGCAATGAAGCCCTAACCTGCAGAAGAAATGTAATGTAAACAATCTTCCCTTTTCAAAAGAAGTTTTTAGTTTTCATTCTGTATTTTTTCTTCTGTTATGTCTGGCCATATCTAATGGGTATAAAAAAAGCAGATTATTCTCTTCTTGTTTGCATATTTAAAGTATTTAAAGATTTTTATCAGGTTCCACACCAGTCTTTAGCATAAACTTTGCTCTTTTCTCACTGATCATGCTTCCTAGACATTTGATCATCCTTGTTGCTTTTGAATCCTCAGCAGGTGCCTTAAGGCAGTTTTATGCCCACTTTGATGCAATAGAAATGCAACTTAAAAGGCTCTCCCATCTATCTTTATATCTTTTAGGATAATAAATAATAATGATCCAGATTCGCATTGCACTTCGCATTTGCAAGATACTCTACAAACATTAATTAACTAGTCCTCATGGCTCTCCTGTGTGATAGCAGTGATAAAGCTTTGCATGAATATGGCACCTTTGAGCTAAGATTCCTAGATATCTTTAAAAATATTAATGAATAACATCTATTTATATGTTATGGCTCACAGCAGTGTAAAATAAGAGGTATCACAACTGAAACCAGGATTTTTTTGGATCAGGGTTCCAGAATTCATATCCACCTCAAGCTTCTGCAAAAGATCACTGTTGGATGTTGGCACATATCCTAAGAGGTTAGATGCAGCATGATTTTCTCTAACCAGTTTACTATATTTGTCTGGAAAGGACGACCATTTGCATGAAGGTTTTAATCTTCCAAAACCTATTTTGTAGATTTATAGACTTTAAGAGCAGTTTGAACCATCTAGGTCACCCAGCAGATTAGCTTAACCATTTTTGTTAAATCCACAATCTATCAAGCTAGGATAAAATTCTGCTAATAGCACATACATACATAACAACAAAATAATAATGAAATATTTTTCTGTGTCTGTGTAAAAACTAATAGAGATACCTATATGCAATATAACAAAAAATTTTAGAAGGCAAGCAGAAATTTTAGAATATATATATATATATATTTCATTGCAAAATCACCAGTCTACTCACACCTGTGTATTTTTTCTGACTTGGATCTGTCAGGAAATTTCCTGATTAGGTATATAGGCTTTCTTTGGAGGTTTCAGTGAAAAAAACTCAAAAGGCTAAAAATACCTTTGCTATCTAAATATACAACACAGTAAGCTCTTTTTAGGCTTCTGCAAGGAAAAATGAAATAGTTGGAAAAATTAGAAGAAAGCATAGAAAAGCCATGAAAATGTATATGAAATACTTTGGAGGAAAATTTGGATGACAGTGAGAGCATAACTGAAGAGAAAGTACTGGTAAAATCTCTCCAAAATGAAAGGACATTTTGAAAAAACTTTCTGCCTGGATTTTTTTAATACTTATTCAGAGAAAATGTTCACTTTCCTTAGTCTTGTGTGATCTTATTACTGTCAACTTCTGACTAATTTTTTAGAATAAATTAATTCCTTCTCCAGTGCCATTTATTATTCTGCAAACGTGAGCTTCCACAGGTAGCTCCTGGAGAACAAAACTTGTTTATGTAGAGGAATTTTTGCTGTTTCTCATTTACCTTTCCACATAACAAATGAGATGTGAAGAGAAAAAGCAAGAGAAACTTAGCAAAACTAGTATGCTAGATAGATTTTTTTTCCTGGTCTGAATCATTAGGATATTTGCTATTTCTTACAAGGAATAGAGGAAAGATTTTGCTGTAATTCAGGATCAGCTGGAAAAAAAAAAAACAAACAAAACCAAAAAAACCTGGGAGAAAAATAAAAATATAAAAAGTTGAAAGTTACTTGCAATAGGCAAACCTACACTTCAAAATGAAATCCTTGCTATTCTTCTTCAGAACTAAGATACCATTAAACAAGAACAACTCCTGTGGTATTATTCGCATGTCATTTCCTGGTAAATCAGTGTCATTAGCATTGATATTTTTAAAGGAGAGATTAAAAGGGGTTTAGCTAGGAGAGTAATGCAGGACTATATATTATCCAAGCCAATGTAGCTCTGGGTCTCAAAGATGACATTTCTCTCTCTGCTTCATTAACTTGCATAGCTTGTTGAGCTTTAGCTGTTTCTAATTAATTCTTTTACTGGCTTTTTTGAATGTGTATCATCTCTGGCAAACCATATAAAATGAAGAAATCTCTCTAAGGTTTTACCCTTTTAATTATTATTTTTATTGCTTAAATGAAGCTCTGGAATTGCAAATGTTGACATTTTAGTTGATTCTAGTCATTAGAGTGTTCAAGGAGGAAAAAGGGGGAAAAGGCTGAGGAGAGGAGAGGGCAGTGCAGATAAAATGAAAAATAAATAAATTAATGAAATCACAAAATGAGTAGGATGCTCAGCAAATGCTGTGGAAAATGGAAAATAAGCAGGTTTGTCAAAAGTGACCTCCATGATGGTTTTGCCCTTTTAAATATTAACAAAGAAAGACGCATCATTAGAGGCAATTCCTCTCTGTCTTGTACACAGGCTGACAAGTAAATGAATGGAGTTTTGCTCTCCTGCTTGTCATTTTGTTTTATTTGGATAGAGCTTAGCTAGCAAGTGTAGTAAGTACACACATACACACATACAGCTTCACAAAATAATGAGCATGAAAACACACAGTAGAAACGTCTGGCTTTTGGAGAAAAAAGAAATACAACAACAAAACCCTAGAAAAGCATATCTGCTAGAAAGAATCTGTATTTTTGTAAAGCATGTGTCAGAAAAGTTATAATGGAGTCACACTTGGCTAATGCAATGTGCTGTCAAATAGTGCATTTGCCTGCCAGATCACTGTGCTGATTTCTGAGTTGATAATCTAAGAAAGAGGTGCATTAAGGATTTTTGCAAGAAGAAAATTGTACCAGAGTTAGCTGAATGATGATAAGCAAGGGAGTGAACTTGGGATGTGCCAGCTATTACCTGACTGCCTGTTCTACTGGCTATCACAGTATCATAGAATCACAGAATGGTTTGGGATAGAAAGGATCTTAAAGATCATCTATTTCCAAACTCCCTGCCAGAGACAGGGACACCTTCCACTACATGAGGCTGCTCAAAGCCCCATCCAACCTGGCCTTGAACACTGTCAGGGATCGGGCAGCCACAGCTTCTCTGCACAACCTATGCCAGTGCCTAAGCACCCGCACAGGGAAAACTTTCTTCCTAATATCTAATAATAATTGATATTATCTCACTGTTCATGTAAGATAGGTTGTTTCCTCCCACTTTTTATTAATAAAAAGCCAAAGTCTTCTATAGGAGAAACTGTCATTTTTTAAAGCAGTTCTATCACTGTCTCAGACTCCCATTACTGCTACACTGATAACCATGAAGTTATGTTAAAATCAGTCAGTTAGACTCATCCACCAGAAGGATGGAAATTAAAAACAGGAGGCTAGATAGTGTCAACAGTAGATTTTTCTGGGAGTCAAGAGGGAATCTAGAGGGACAAAGCAAGCATTTTCTTATTCTGTGACTAGATTAGATAACGCTACTGCATTTATTTTGCTTCACATTCTTCCAAAGATAGTGAGGACTTTTTGCAAGCTATCAACTCAGTGAGTCCTAGTTGGATATAAAAGGAATTTGTTCACAGAGTCATTAGTCATTAGTATGGGAAAATACAGAATGGCTATCTATACATACAGGAGAAACTGTATTTTTTTTAAAAAAAATGATTTCTGAAACCAACCAGAAGTGGCTAGATTCCTTCTGGAATATTCTTCAAATTCTGCTTCTATGTAGACAGACATGAACCTTGAGCAACTTCATATGCTAGTTAGCTGAACAGATTTTTTGTCTTATGAGATAAGAAAGCAGGAAAGTGATTTGCCACAGAACAAATAAAGCAACCCGAACAAAACACCTGAGTTCAGAAGTAACTTCGCATCTTACTTTAAGCCTTTTCCTTAAAACGGGTTAGGCCAACATATCTGCCTAGTGCGCTTCCTAAGTCTTGCTTTTATTGCAGTATTGAATTTTTATCCTGATCATTTGGTTGGCTTTGTAAAGTTGAGCTATAATGTTGACCTTTTTTCATTTAAATGTTAATAGAGATCTTAGGAAAAGTGCTGCCGTGCAAAAGGCCAACTAATTGTAATAGACTTCCGACCTTTTGTTTGTTGAGCTGGTCAAACAAAGAAAGGGTTAATTAAAACTTACGTGAAATGTTTACAGCCCAGGAGAAAAGATCACTGTGTAGCATGTTAGAGTAGCAGCAAAAGTCCTGTCCCAGAGGTAATGTCCACTATGTGTTTCCAACCATAAACCAGTAATTTTCTGTATCTGAATTTATTTTTATTGAAAAGATTTCAGGATCAGTTATAAAAACAGTTTGTTTGGGGTGCTCATTTTGCTATGCTGGTTGCCCATGGGCCCATGGATAGCAAAAAGCACTTTATCTAGTAAAGTTGCTGTTGGTAAAGGGAAGAAATGGCACACAGCCAGAGGAGGAAGGAGAAAACACTGAGAAACAGCAGAGGGAACACCAAGATCAGAGGTGCTGCAGCTCTCAGAGGACCTACCTTGGAACAGACAAAAATCATAAGAAGGAAGGACCTATAGGCAGAAATTGCTACGTGCTGACTAGCCACCCCTGCACCCCACTTGTGTCCTTTCTGAAGGGACTGGATGTATCCTGCTGTGATTTCAAAGACAGAGGAGTCTGGTGGGAAAGAGTGAAGCTAAGTCTTGGAAAGACTTAGGAAAAATGTTTTTCCTAAGTATTTTAATCTTTTTTTTTTGTTGTTGTTGTTTTTGTTATCCCAATACACAAATCAGCAATTAAATGTTTCTATTAATTTGCAACAAATTATGTTAACTCCCTCAAGTTGAGCCTGTTTTGCCCATGACAATAATCTGCAAGCAATCTTGTCCCATGGGTTTTTCTCATTTCTTTCTCCCTATTTTTAACCCCACGGGGAGTGAGGGAGCAGCTGTGTGGGTACGTGGCTGCCAGCCTGGGCCAACCCACATTACCTCTGTAAATTATGGAAAGAAATAAGCAACTCCAGAGTGCAAGAAAACTGATCCTTAAAAGAAGCTTTTAGACCAGATGAATGGGTCTTTTCAAGAAGTTTTGAGTTTGGGGAACTTCTAGGTAAGGCTTTTCCCTAAGTGGCAGGGACAAACACAGTAGGGAAAAGTAAAAAAGAAAAAAAGAGAAAAGGTGCATCATGCCCAATATTTTCTCCATTTCCTGTGGTTTCTATCATCCACTGCAGTAACACAATCGAACAGCCCTCTGTCCCAAAACTTCAGGTCTTGCTACACTGTTGTATGGGTTATTCACATCTTTAAGCCTCACAATCTTTTATTGCATTGCAATGAAGAATAGTGTCAACAAATTCTTGCATTAAGAAAGAGGAAGACAGGGAGAGGTAGGATTACAAAACAAATTTTCTTAGGGTTTATGGTCAGCCTCTATCAAAGGTTGCATATTTCTGTTGATATATTTAGGGAGATGTGTCCATTTAAATGTAACAAGACTAGTTATCTAGTTTTCTGATAGCAAAAGACTGATGAATCTCAGGCTCATTAGATTAATCTTCATGAATAATTACTTTTTCTGCAGAGTACAGACTTCCACTGGTATTGTCTGATATGTTTATTCTTAATCTCAGCAATGGAATTCCTGAAAATCATTGTGCTGTTGTCTCAAATGATAATGTGGTACTTTGGGATGACCTAGGAGAAAGGAACAGCAGTAGTTATGTTCAAGGTAGGGTACTGTGGTGCATGGGAAACCTTACCTGATGCTTGAAGTGAAGTCTCTAGTCCCCAGAGCACTGTAGGTCTCTGATAACAGGTCTTTCTTATGCTACAAATTCTCTTTTAAAAGTACATCTGAAAAGAAATTGTGGGGAATCATAGCACTGACTTGGCATTTCAGGCACTTGAGCTGCGAACACAGAAAATTTCATGACCTGATTTCTTGGAAGCAGATGAGTCACATACACTATGAGGCTTAAGCAGTTCAGGTCATTTGCAATTCGCAGTGCCTGTAGTTTAAAATTAGTGTGGGTTTTGGAGAGCCTTTAATATTCATAATCTGACCCAATATTGAAATGTTCTTTGAAAAGATAGAGATTTAAGGGGAAATAATGTGAAGTGATATGAGGAGAATTTGCAAAGTAGCTTTAATAGACTAATTCCAAGTGCATTAGCTGCATTTCTGATCAGAAAATATTTAAATGTATCTAGCTTACACTGACATTGTAGACTAGTTATTCTATTTCTATAATTGCCAACAGTGATTCAGCATGTATTTCAAATACCTGAGGTCTTGGGTAAATTTACTCCACCATGCTTTCAAAATCAAACAGACAAAAAGTGAAAAACAACATCAGGGAGAAGGGAGGGGCTGGGTTGTGGGATTTTTCAGTGTCGTGTGGGTGTTTAAATAAAGAAGAATACTTTTTAACCAGGTAGGATAAAATATTAAAGGTTTAATTAATGGGCATACTAAATTCTTACACCTAACAGTGTTTCCAAATCCTTTGTCTAGAAGCCGAGACTTTAGAAAAGGGGCACAACATGCAGCAAGGCAGCTGTGTGTTGTGATGGATGCTCCTGACTCCTGAGAAATTGTATGCGATCATCAAATTAACTTTAACCTAGATTCTGCTAAATTGATAACTACCATAATACACTTGTTTAGTTTGGAATCCAAACTGTTTTTCAGCAGGATAGAACAAGATATCTCCTCTACATGTGAAAAGTCTTCTCCATCAGAAATCCCTTGTGACATCCAGATCTGCAAACACACTCTTACACTGAAAATGGGCATGGAATTTGGGCAAAAGATGTCACCTAAATGCCTGCCTGCTACAGGTATTTCTACAGAGGATTTAAAAGCAATAAGAAGCTAAATGGCCTTTATGATTGTTTGTCGAAGCAAAGATTGCAGGTATTGAGTTATCAGATACAAATGGTGGCATGACTTCATGATTCACTGGAGCTTTCCACTTTCTTAGAAAGCTTTATTCTTGATTAGGTAATCTGTTGGTCTATGTTTTCACTTGAAAGGAAAAAGAATTATAATGTGAGCCTTAAGTCAGAATAAATCTTCTTTGGACTGCTATAGAAGCAGAAGATTCATTATGAAACTAACACCTTCCTAATATAATGTGTTCGACTCTCGCACCTTAGGCTTCATTTAGCTGGTACTTGAAGTGCCTTTGTGGGCAGCTGAGGTCAGAAAATCACTCAACAAACTTTACCTATTCCTGTCTCATATTCATTTTTCTTCATGAATACATGATATGTGCTTCTCCAAAGCAACTTTCATCTGAAGATCTTGCACTTTTACTGTTGTAGTTGAGAGCAACTTCTTGGGAAACAAATGTGGCCCATTCTCTTGTTCAGTAACTAAAATGTAGTCAGCATGATCAGATACTTGCCTTTCAAGAAAAACTGTGTCATAGAAGGTCAAACTAAATGATCATAGCAGTCCTGAGCACGCACACTATGCCTCTTGCAGCTTAGTTTTTATTGAGAGAGATAAGAAGGCTTTGAGAGACACAAATAAAAATAAATTGCTGTGCTTTTTAAAGCAATGACTGTGCTGACTTCAGTGAAGTTATGCTGAAATATTATCACTTCAGGAGTCAGACCAACAGTAATATACCTTCTTAACTTGCAGGTATGCTTAAGGGATTACAAGCTTCTGTTAACTGGTGTTGTATTTGTTTCTTTTTCTCGGTGTCAACTTTTCATATGAAAATATATGGTGGTTCTATTTTGAAGTCTTATGAAACTAAATAAAACATGCTGATTCCTTAGTTTGGAATGAATCCTTATGCCTTTATCTGAGAAGACAGATTTTGTTCCACTGACATGAAAAACAAAGTCAGGTTTCAGAATGTCACAGGGTTACCTTTGATCCTCCATTCTCCAAAATGTCAGGCACTTCGTTTGCTTCTCTAGGGTCATAAGAGAACTCCTAAGGCGATTTAGAGGCATTCAGGGCACACATTTGTGTGCTGTAAGAAAAGTCAGTAGCAGCTAGTTACCCACCAGGAACTTCCTTGACTGTGGTTCAAGAGTCATGTTCTTTATGATATATGACCATGCAGAGATTAAAGCACCCAATGACCTGATGGCCTGTAACAAGCACTTTTATAATGGATTGCTCCTCAGGCTTTTCTGAAAGTACCATGAGTAAATCAGGAAATTTTAACTGATCAACGATTTCCTGCGAATTACGTGGTCCATTCTATATACTTTGTACATGGAAATAGCTTTTCTTTTGATGATAGCCATCAATCACCTCTGCAAGAAAATGCATTTGAATTTAGAAAGGGAAACTTACCTATATAAAGATAAGAAAGGTACCGACTCACAGCAGTCATCTAAAATTTGCCTAATAATCACCATTATAAACCTATCAATTTACATCAGATAAGTACCTGATCTATCAAGTTTGCTTTAGGAATAAAAGAAGTATGAGGATTTTATTTCATAATTTCACTCCATGATGTCCCACATGTATTAATATGTATGGATATTTTATGGCAATCAAATTGTTTGCGCAAGCCATAGGGATTTGTTACCACTGTCCATTTTTTTTTTGCTTGGTAAGCTGTTTTTTTGACTGCCCAAACAACCAGATCTCAGGAAAAGTACAACAAAGAGATCAGTAACAGTGGTGAGGATTTCATTTTAATTGAAAGCAACCAGAAGGATCGCAAATGGTGACAGTTGACTATGAATGAATAAAAGAGCAATCAATCAAAAAATGAAAGAAAAATAAAAAATTCCCTTTTTCAAAATGAAAATTGCTTTTCCAGGATGAGACTGAGGAGATTAGGAGATCTCCACAAGCATACTGGTTATTTTTTCTTATTTTTCCAGGACTTTTGTACACACGAAAATGCTTTTAATTTCTTTTTTTTTTGACTGGACTACATTTCTCAGCAGAAGATACCTGCGGCCAGGCAAGTGATTCTCATAAGAAACTTATTCTGCTAAAAACATTTATTACAGATATACCTAAAAGAAATTTATCAATTTTAGTTTGTACAATTGTGTTTGTACTTTGACCAGGTCACAGCACAGATAGCATTTGCAAAGAGTTTCTGTCAGTTGCTTTGTGCAATTGTATTTCCCATCTGTTTCCTTAGTGACCTGCTTTGTTTGAAGAAACATAGCAAAACTCATGGCTATTGAAAATGAAGTAAGCAAAGAATACGTGTGTGCTCCTGTGATGGTTGGTAAGAGAAGAAGAAAGCCTCTCACTCCAGTCTGTCTTGCCACAGTGAATCTGAAGAGCTAGGGAACACAGAGGAAAACAGAGCTCCTGTGTGATTTTTCCATTAGCAGTCTCCAAATAGACACTCGAGACCATAGTTCTGAAACTGCAATTGTGTATGTAAAAATACTCGAAGAATTAGTAACATTGATCACAAAATGCAAAAAAGCTTTCAGTTCAGTGTTTCAATGGGGGTTCAGCTCATAGGCCAGTAATTTTCTTTAAATCATGGCTATTAGTTTATAACCTTGTTAAAGAAATTGCAAGATCTGCATATCAACACATTGTTTGGAATACGCTTCACTCTTTCAATGAAAATAATGCCTTTTTATGGTTTGCATTGCAGACAAGGGAAATTCCTGCAGCTTTTTATAGAACCTTCCAACTGTAGATGTCAAGGTACATTACATAAAATAGCAACATTTTTTTATCAATATGTCCACAATAATGGCCATAAACAAAACTATTTAAAGCTTAACATAGATATATTTTCATCCATGGAATCATAGAAGGGTTAAGGTTAGATGGGACTTCTGGATGTCATCTTGTCCAAACTCTCACTCAAAGTGGGACCAATTTCAAAGTTACATTAAGTTGCTCAGGTTTTTTTGTTTTCTCCTTCTGATTTCCTTATTACCCATCTATCAGATCCTTCAAACATGTTTCTTCCTTTTTTCCCAACGCTAATTTCTGTTTTATGTTTTTGTTTGGTTTTGGTTTGGGTTTTGAGGGTTTTTTTGGTTTTGGGTTTTTTTTTTAATCTTTCTCTCTGCATTGTTTGCTTGGGGTTTTCTTGCTTTTTTTCTGTTTCCTCATTTTTCGGATGGTTCGTCATCTGCCTCATTCCTTCACCAGTATTTCCTTTCTCCTGCCTTCCTTGACTTCCTATCTAATCTTTCTGTCTCTTTTTTCCTTCCTTGAAGTTTTTTCTTACATTTTTGCCCTCTTTGATTCCTTTATCACCACTTTAACATCACTTCTCTGACAGTCTTGCTCCCTAATCATCTCCTCCTCAAAGAGTTTAAAGGATATGTAAGGCAACAAGTGTTTTTAATGTTTGTGGCCCTCACAGAAGTTGACAAAGGACAAACATTTTACCCTAAATCTGCATATCCACTTCACAGCCCTTCTTCCTTCACATTTGCTACCATCATAGTCACTATATTCCCTTGCCACTTTCACAGAACATGTGAGGAAAGTTCAGTAATGTTTAGACAAGATAGCTACAATTTCTGTGAGACAAGAACCATTTGAATTCCTGTCTATAAGAAAGAGCCATATTGAATTCTTCATTACAGTGGCGAAGCGCTGGCACGTGGTGCCCAGAGCAGCTGTGGCTGCCCATCCCTGGCACTGTTCAAGGCCAGGTTGGACAGGGCTTGGAGCAACCTGCTCTAGTGGATGGTGTCTCTGCCTGTGACAGCGGATGGAACTGGATGAGCTTTAAGCTCTCTTCCAATGCTAACCATTCTATGATTCTATGAATTGTGCCTCCAAACTGTCTAGTGGTAGATTTATAAAGTGTTTATATATATACAAAAAATGAGTATAATGAGACATATTTTATCTCCCTGAATAACCTTACATCTTCTGATAATTACTGGTCCTCCAGAGCTGAAAATTGTATTCAAGTCAACAATAATTACTAGTTATGATTTGATACATCTGTTAGGTCAACATATATTTGGATCCATTGATACTTCCATTTTACACAACATACAACATCTAGCACTTTCTCAGTGCTTTGTTCGAAAACTAGCTCTTCTGCTTTTAACCTTTGCTTGATAATTTCTCTTGTTCTTGTATTCTGAGAAATAATGAATGATCACTCTCTATTCAGTTTTTCTGCATTAATTAAGTAATAGAACTCCATGCCACAGGATCTTGTCAAATCTGAACGTCTGTATGGTTTCAAGGGGAGACTGGACAAGGTCACTGAGGATAATTACATCTGTAGAACACATCTCCAGTGCAAAAAAACCCTGAGCTGCAATTACTGCAGGCTTGGGAAATAGCAAGAAAAATATCACATACACTAACCCTGATCTTATACTCATTAATGGACATCTATTTTTGGCCAAAGAATGGATATTGTTTTAGATGAGTCTGGTACGACATACTGTAGGTGATCTTATGTTCTTATCCATGATTCCATGTCTCCCTTATTACTCTTCAAACATTGTACCAAAATTTTTATCTGAGTTTTTGACAGTGCTTCATTTTGACATCCCCTTCTGCATCAGCGGAGGAATCTTTGTGAAAAGAACCTTCTATAAACTTAAGAGAAGGGGAGGGTGTGCTAATTATTAAACGGCAATCTATGGGATCACCTGGCCTAATTGAGATATACCGTCCTTTGTTAAGTGGGTCGGCCACGGGTCAAGAGAACAGGTGGTTGAGCACAATTTCATAACTGCCTGTTTAATATTTGGCTCTGAAATTTCCCTGAAGTTGGCGGGAGGAGGGACGGGATCATTATCAAAGATTGTTTGGAGAGGCAGAATCTACACTGGTGGGGAAACTGCTAATTACCATGTAGTCTTTCCAATTTGGGCAGCAATAAAATTTAAATAAGATTGGCAAGTAGCAGGATGGCTTTCAGAGCCTGCCCCCACCCCTGTTCCTGTCCCCATAGCCTGTCGCCAGATGCAAAGCTTCAGTCTGGATGTTCTTCTACTGCTTCATAAATTATGACTGTTTAGTTGTGCATAATTACAAGGCACTGGATTGAATAGCATTAAGACTGAAATTGTCAGTTTTCTAAACACATTATCAAATCTTGGAATTTGGATCAAAATGTGTAGTAGTTTTTTTTCTTAATTCGCAAAGCAGTTCTGTCTATTCCCAAAGTATTTGCGTTATCATATTATGCTTTATAAATGGTGTAAGATTTATGAAAACCCCCTAAATAGGACACTGAAAACTCCTGGCAGCATGAATTATAAATGGCAGCATGCAGTATGGGCAGCATGGATTTACAATTAGCCACTTCTTCAGCATGAATCCATGTGTACCAACATGATGATGCCCCCCACGATCCGCAAACAGGTCTCAAAGGTACTCAAAAGCCATTCAAAACCTTCAAAACTCTCAAATGATGTTGTAAACGGTCGGGTGGGGGTGCTGGGAGGGTAAGAGAACGCAAGCCAGATCAGTTTCGTAATCAATGAGTCTATTGTACTACAAGTCATACTATAACGTACAATGAGACAAGAACCTTAGCCCAAACCCCCCATCCGAGAAACGCTAGGATAACAAATTACCGGCTGTAACATACTGAGCCTCTGAGATCCAAAGCAACAACTTTGAGAGACAATAAATCAGCATTGTGACGAGTGACTATTAATCCGAAACAATGAATGCTTATCACAAATACAATTAGACACACTC
>WYDI02041080.1:0-28444 GCA_009867235.2 Psittacus erithacus
CTGCTCGGTGGGGCTGGGTATAGGTTGGCTGGTAGTGAGTGGTTGTATTCTATTCCCTTGTTGTTTCCCTTATCATTGTTATTATTGGTGGTAGCAGCAGTGGTTTGTGTTATACCTTAGTTGCTGGGCTGTTCTTATCTCAACCTGTGGGAGTTACATTCTTTCAATTCTCTTCCCCATCTCTCTGGCAGCAGGGCGGGGGAGGAAGGGGGGGAGTGAGCAAGGGAGACTGCCTGGCTGACTAGGCTTAAACCACAACACTAGCATGTCTTCATAATGACGTACTTGTAGCCAAACACCTGGGGTGTGCTGGTGCTCAGCTGGTGATGGAACAGACAGGTGCACGCTGTTACATCTGTAATGCTACATTCGATTTTCCTCTTGCTCCACAGTTTTCAGGCAGCATCCATTCCCCAGAAACACTTTTGCTGAACACAGATCAAGTTTAAAAATGTGGTAATTTCTGAGTGTTTGGCTGCACCAGGTCTCACAGGAGGTGAAAATTGCAGCACGCTCTGCTGAGTCCCGACCCTATGAATCGGGAGAAGGAAGGTCTGGATGCATGAAAATTTCTTACTCTTTATTCCAGCCAATGAATGGTAGAAAACATAAAGCCATGCCAAATCAGCCAAACATCCCAGAAAATCTCTGAGATATTTCCCTGGGCATTGCTGATACTCTCACCCCACTTGCAGACAAGCAGTCTGAGCTCTTCTCAGGGCAACACAGAAACCCTGTTAAGCCAGGGGTGAGGGTGACCAGGTTACAGGATATGCTTATTATCTGGAAAAATGTGAAAAAAAGGAACAAGGAAGTGGATCACTCTCTGGACAGTTACACTTCCCATGATGGGAAGCTAGAAAATGCTGTCCCTGTTTTGAACTCTGACTAGCCTTAGATTTCCATATACATTTTGCAAGAAAATGAAAGCCAGCAGCTTAACAGCTTAAGTGCAAAGCTTACTGTCAAATTCAATCCTTTGGAAGAGCAGAAAGAAAGTCTTCTGAGATAAATGACAAATTTTACATGTGGGCAATTTCCTCCTCAACTTCTATTATCCTTCTATGAGTTGCTTTAATTGTCTTTATATCTTTCTACCGCTCTTTTTATTTCCTGAAGTAGGAATTAATGTATAAGATAGAAGAGGCAGCAATATGCTGAGGATAGCCAGGACCGAGCATTGGAAAGCTTTCCTCCAGGATGACTGGAAAGAGCAGAGGAAACCTGTCTGGGAATGCACAAGCTGTTGCTTTCTTACTGAAAATGCAAAATATCAAATAGATGTAGTTAAATAATGCATGCAAGTCAATCATGTTCTTCCAATTACCAATCAGGAAATGTGGAAGAACAGATATATGGGTGATAGCCCTCAAAGCTGTTATATGCACATGCATCTCCATTACTACCCGCCTCCACGGTGCCCATATACAAATGTGCTTCCATGTGCTTTGCTACAGGACCATCCCTCTATTTGTCATCCAAACAAGGAGCAGATGCCACAAAGACAGATAACTCTGGTGTAGGATGGCTTACTCACACCAGTGAATAGGCTGCAGTACAGGATCCAGTTCACAGAGTTTGTCTAATTTTCCTCCTGTCTTCCTTGGATCTCACCAATCCAACCAGCTCTCTGGGAAACTTCCCACTTACCATGTATTAGAAAGAGTTATTCTCAGTACATGCTGTAGCTTTAATTCCTAAACCAATTTTTTGCTGTGTTACTATGATTTTACTTACCTTGTGAAAATCTGTGGTATTTCATCTTTTTGACAAACTTCTTTTTTTGACCAAGATCTTTCTATTGTTAGTATCTTCTCAATACTCTATTTCCCTTACAGGAACACTGATTTTGGGGTTATTCTTCTGTGGTACTGTCCTGGTTTCAGCTGGGATAGAGTTAATTTTCTTCCTAGTAGCTGGTACAGTGCTGTGTTTTAACCACAACATGTACTTGCAGATTCTCCTATGGGGAAAATTTTGCATCTTGAAACAATATCTATGCTGTTGAAAAGCACTTCTGGTATTTTATCTGATTCATAGTGTCACAGAATCATAGAATACCAGGTTGGAAGGGACTTTAAGGATCATTTGGTCCAACATTTCTAGGCAAGTATGACCTGGACTAGATATGCCAGCACCCTGTCCAGCCTCTTAACAGTGTCCAGTGTTGGGGAATCCACCAATTCCCTGGGGAGATTATTCCAGTGGCTGATTGTTCTCACTGTGAAAAATTTTCTTTTCGTGTCCAATGGAAACCTCCCCAAATTTCAAAATCTGATTCTTCTTCTAATTTGCTTCTAATTTTAAAAGTTCCCCAGTGAAAAAATGATGTTGGGAGGCTGTAGCTCTGTAGCAAGGGAGCCCGGGAGAAGGCAATGGGAGGCAAGAACACCTTTTGGTCAACTTTAAACGCAACTAGAAGTAATGAGTAACAGTCAGAATTTTCAATCCACTGTAAATCACCCTGCTTTGGGATGTTTTATGGGCAGAAATCTAGATAATGGAGACCTTGGTTGAGATCTGCATGAAATCCACAGCAGTAGCAATGCGATTGTTCTTTTTCTGTGTGTCGTGTGCTGGAGCTACTTGGCAAGGCAAAACAAAACATAAGGTAATGTCTGCTTTGTAGCCAAACGCAACAGCAATTATTTTCTGTAAAGGAAAGACAGAGTCTCTCAGCAACAGAGGTTACATCGTAAATACAGTCAACAGAATCCTGGGTGAAATTGTGGGTTTCTCTACATAAGAATGCCCAGTATTTATTTTTGGCACATGGGTACCTAGAGCATTTTGCCTCTTATGGAAAAAAAAAAACCCAAAACCCCAAATAAGCAAACAAACAAAAAACCAAAACCCCAAACCACAAAAAAACTCCAACAAACCACATTTGAGTAAATTAAATAAAATTAAAGGAATAAAATGAACACTATAGATTTAAACAGAATAAAAGGAATGGCTCCAGAGTGTTATGAGCTATACCTGATTTTTTTCTGAAGCATTCCGTCCCTCTTGCTACCATATTATTTTCCCTTCTGGCCCACATTTCTAACACTAGGACAAACGTGAATACACACTCTGAAATGACTAACCTTTGAGTTTATTATCCAAAGCAGCATAGATAAATGTCTCTATAAAACACTTTGCATACATTCTTACACATATTTTTCACAAACGTTTTTGGAGGAAAAAGTAACATTCTCCTGACATCCACCTGAAACATCAGACGCCGAGCTATTCACTTCAAAGTCTTCAGAAAGCAAGTAAGAGTGCTTTTTATGTGGCGTATTTGCTAACCAGCTACTTCAGGGTCCCTCTCAGCTCCAATAAATCCAACTGCCACAACATTTGCTGATTTTGTTGTGTTTTCAAGGAGCTGGTAAGAGTTTTGTTTCCATGCACGCTTTAAAGATGCAGCCTGTTCTGTGGGAAGCATCTTTTGTTCCTCTTTGGGTGCTGCTGAGCTCTGTCTGATGTTCAAGTAGGCAGTGATCTGCAGGAGCAGCAGGGTGAGGAACAGGATCTTCATCACTGCAGTAAGCAGCATTGCCACACTCCTATAGATTTCTTATTTGTAATATTTTCTGCCCAGGTATATGGTTTTGGTCTTCACTTTTGCAAAGAAGGCCTTGCTTCTTGGGGAAGTTGATGCTCTTCCTCGAGCTAAAGACCAACCCAGAGTATTTTATTGAAAAGACCAGGTGTTTTAAGAGGCAGTGCTTGCCCCTCTGTGCAGGTTCCCTGCACTAATGCATCATGGAGCCCCAAGAACCTGCTGATGGCTCTGCAGCAAGTTGAATTTCACCTAAAGTGACTTAATCCTCCTGCCTTCATGGCCAGCCCTGTTTGGCCAGCTGTTTCAGTTATCAAGCAGCACAGTCCATTTTAGATCCCCTGTGGAAAGAACCTACTTCACTTGCACTTCAGATGCAGGTTACAAACATGACCATGGCACGTTTCACTCCCCGCACTGCACTGTGACATGCTGGGCCAGACGGTGATAAGAGTTTACCAGCTTCCTACCGTTATCCATAATTATTTTCCATCACTCTTGCCGCTAATCTTTTCATAAATGACAAGGTTTCTTTAGCCAAGGTATTAATTTCAAACTCCCAAAAAGTCTCTGCTGTGTGACTTGTACATGTGGCATCACGCCCGACTATCTACTGCCATTCGGCTGGAGAAAAAATGCTGCTTTATAATCTGACAGTCCATAAATGAAGCAGTTACTTGTCAAATAGCATCTTTTGACAAACTCACTGCATGAAAGGCTTCTTCCTTTTGTGTGACATTTCACCACCTCTTTTCTTCAATATTTCTGACATTTTTCCTGTTACTATGATGAAGTTCTAAGGCAAAAAGAAACTAATAGTTTGATCCTCTCATGAAAGGAATGGAAAGAGCATGCAATGAAAATTTGAGAAAAAAATAGGTAATATTGTAGTAGTCAGCTGGAAGATGTAGGACGGAGGATTAGTGCATATGCAGATGTGGTAATAAATATCATGAATGCTGACACTTTAAGATCAACTATGTAAAGGGAATGTCTGGCAAAACAGCATCATGCAAACACAATATTGACTATTTGTTCTGAAGTGAGACCTGTTCCTGTGTTTCTCAGTAGTGATGTGGCTTAGTTTCTGGTGTTTTCCATCACAAAGCCAACTCCAGGCTATAATTCGGCACCTAAAATGGAGACTCTTAGACAATCTCAGTATAACGGGTATATAAGTACATTTAGTATGTATAGTAAGGCTGGTGGAAACTCCAGTTTTGTTTTCATCATTCTCATTCTTGCAGCCATGTAGCAGGTTTTGTGACACTTGCGTTTTACTTCCAGGTCACTTTGCATTTGCACTAGGCCCATTGCAGAACCTGGCTCCTGCCTGCTCTGACCAAGCTTTGCAAGCCATTACCTTTGCAGAGTTTAAATCACTCTCCTCAGAGGTAGAAGAGTTTCTTTTTAGTATCCTTTATTGTATTTGAATGCTACGCTTTGTGAATGTGACTTAAAAAATCAGCAAGAATTTCTGGAAACTGGGACAAAAAACTGTGTCACTCCTGCCAGGTTAACACTGAAAGTAAAAAAGAAAGGAGTCTGGATGCAGAGGCAAGTGAACTATTGATTGAGGTTTCTCACACCACATGACATCTAGACAAATGCACTGCAGTTCCTGTAGAGCAGCAGTTATTTAATACATATGCACTTGAATTTGGATTCTCCAAAGATATCCTGGAATGCCTTGGATTTGTCCCACAAGAAGATGCTAATGAGCAATAGTTCTTTACAGAATACGTAGTTCTATAAAAAGCTGCAAAAAATTGTTTTGCTACTTATGCCCACTAAATATCTACTGCTAGTATCAATGTGATGGAGGAGGGTGCCTCTCTTTCATTTCAAACAATCCAGAGGAAGGTAATGATGCAAGAGAAAAACAGGAAGATGGATCAAGACAAGGGATTGTGCCTTTATCAGGCATTTCCCCTCCTTGTTTTGTACATTTTCTCCCCTAACATCCACATAGTCATCAGGTAGAAGCAAAGAAAGGCCTCAAGCACTGGCAGTTTGCAGTTCTGCATTGGAAATTATCAAGTTTGTGTAAAGTTTTCATATACGAAGCATGTGCCTCATCCTCCTTGAGCTGAGTGAAGTTTTCGAGGTCAAAACAATCTGACCATTCTTTAGTTAAACTAATACTTAAAATTATTAATTCTGTGGAGTTTTCTGTTGTACTCAGCCTGGGGGGGGTAGAAGGATGCTCATGTGCTTAAGCATCTTCCTAAGCATTCATTTAGCTAAATCCTGCCCATTGTATTTAACTTTCTACAAAATAATTATGATGCAATTAGTTATCTGGATTAGTACAAAGCCTTCAATGTTAGATAGTTTGCAAACACAGAGAACACTGTCATTCCCAGAGGGCTGCAGTTTAAAAAGGATTTGCATTTCTAATTTCACTCCCAAATGCTTTAAAAATGTTTTTACATAGGTAAAAACTTAGAAATGCTGCCTCGGCTTTGTATAAATATACTGATTTTAGAGATGGCTGTGGTTGGTCAGAGGATACTTCAACCACCCTAAATATTCTTTGATCATGATAATTATTTTGTCATGAACTTGTCACTTTTCAGTATTCACACAATTCATCATGAGATGGAATTTAGTGTGTTTGGTCTCTTCAATTTTTAGGACTCAGCTGTGTGATACTTTGCCTTCCATGAATGCTTTTTCTTTTGCATTTAGGGAAAGTGTAACAAGCTGAAAAACAGAAGAAAAGAACAGGATACAGAACTGTAAAGCCATTTGAGCATGTTGTTCTAGACATCCTGCATTCTCTCCAGTCATCTTCTCTGTTATGACTATTTTGAACTTCCAATTAGGGAAATATGCCAAAAATATTTTTTTTTCTGATAGAAAAATAATATATTTTAATAGTGTAGATAGATTCTTCCTCTTTTTCTCCTACTGGAACTGAAATACTCTCTAGACTTCTTTTAATTTGCAATGTAATACTGTATGACCTGTGTAAAAGTGGGGATTTGTTGTTATATTTAAGTACATGTCTTAAAGTTTCTAACAGGAGTGTAAAAGTTTATTAGGTTATGTAATTAGACAATCTTTCTGTAGCAAAATGTTGAAAACATATATTAGCAAAATACAGACCATTTTTCATAATTTTTATATTAAAATGTAGTTGGCCATACAGGTATGTGGACATAAACACATATAAATATATGTACGTATATATTCCTATTTAACTTCTCTATTTTTCCCTTGAAGCTGAGAGACATCTGGTGTGAAACCTGGTGAGTGAAGCCAGCTAACTCTTAAGAGCGTGCAGGTTGCTGTGTAAGATTTTCATGCTTATCACGTTAGTTCCTTCCAATTTTGCTCAAACTAGGACAAAATCTGTATAGCACATTGAGTTCCCTACCTCAGACATGGGTGACAGCAGTCCAGACTCCTGAGTGACTCTCCAAGGAAATGATTGCTTCAGAGGTTTTATCTAATGTGTCCTGGGCAAGTGCTAAAGAAATGTTAGCAATAAGATTTCACACACCGCTATTTCCTCTGCTTTTTTTTGTTAGCATTTATTTTCTAAGCATATCACTTTCCAGGAAACACAGTTAGAACAAATTGCAATAATCACTTTGGTTGTATTGATTACAAATTATTTTTATTTTCCTAAAATTTTTATTAATAACGAAGTAAAACCAAGAAAGTATTTTCTGTATAATACTGTATTTTTATTGACCCTAATTACTCATTGATTTTTCTTATTGATCAGCTATATCCATAGCCACTGAAGTCCCCTCACACTCTTGACTGTCACGTCTCATAATTCCTTCTATGAGTTCATCAGCTTTTATTTAAATTCTTATTTTTCTGGACTAGTTGATTTTTGCTGCATAAAGTCATAGAAGATATTGCTGTAAAGAAAGTTAAAAATGTATTCCCAACCCAGCTGGGGTCCATCATCTCCAACATTTTCAGAATGCTTAAGAAGTAACAATTACTTTTTTCCAGTGTTTGTATTTCATAAAATCACAGAATGGTTTTTGTTGGAAGGGACCTTAAAGACCACATAGTTCCAACCCCCTGCCATGGGCAGGGACACTTTCCACTAGAACAGGTTGCTCCAAGCCCCATCCAGCCTGGTCTTGAACACTACCAGGGGTGGGGTATCTACTAGTTCTCTGGGACATTTCCTTCCAACATTATGGGAAAGCCACGGGAGACTCTGTAAAACTCCAGCCACAATCTTGGGAGATGGACACACCTGTTCTGTACCATCCATAAGCATGCTGCTGGAAACTTCTCGCAGCATTTTTTTTCTGGGTACCAAAGCATCTAGATTTTATTTCAGTGAGCTGTAGCAATACATCTCTGCTTTTTCTTGGTAGCATCACCTCGTTTCTATTTTTGTGTTTGTTTCTTCCTAATGTTGAGCCTTGGTTTAGTCCTATGTCCTTTACCTGGTACTTCTGGCTTCCCATCCCTCCCAGCCTCTGGCTTGGACTGCAGGAGCACCACGGCTGTTCTGTCATCTTGGATGGAACATCCACGCTGGCCAGCATACCCATGCCCACCTTCCTCATGCCAAATGGCTGTCACCCTTCCACACACAGCATATGCTCCCCTCCTATGCCCATCTTTTGGGCACTCACACTGCCCCAGCAGCTCAGGCTGCCAAAAGAAGGTTTTGATCAAAACAAACTTCAAACATTTTCACCTCATAAAATGTGGTTTTCTTGAAATCCAGCCATTAAAATGTTGTAAATTCCACGGGGACTTTGTTTTACTGAGAGAAAATTACGGCAGCCTTGCAATGGTAAAACAGCTGCTGCTGATAATTTGGGAACATATTCTTTCAATTCTTTCTTTTGCTTTAATGTATGTTTTGCAATTTTGTTTAATGTCATCAATTTTAATACAAAACTTAAAACTGAAATAAAACACAAACTTTTTCTTTTTTTTTTTACAAAATTTTCACTCACAAATATTTTTTACATATCCATGTGTATGAACATCTTTCAAGGGCTCTTGTTTTTTAAATACTTCCGAGATTTGGGGCTGTTCAAGAAGTTTTCTCTAAGCATATAAACTGTGCAGCAGATACAGGAAAACTGTATCCTAAACTGTACATTAAACATCCAAATTTGGAAAAGGGAAAGAGAAAAAATTTTAAGAGGTGCTACAAAGTGATAGTGAGAGCCTTTAATGGTGTCTTGTAAGAAAACTGGAAGTCTCTCATTCCATTAGTAGGTCAAAAGAAGCTGGTCCATGAAAGCGTGCTTAGTGCTTCCAGCGGGAGGGAAGGCAGGCAGCTGTGGCATAAAAAGTAAAGGTTTTGCCAATAAAGGTGGTTAATCATTGGAGAGGGAGGGGACTCAGGAAGCAAATGAGGAAGGTGGAAAATCTTCTCTGCATTACAATGTATTGGAGAACTGTTGTTGGCTCATAGCTGTTGGTGGAAAGGAGGATGCGGCCAGCAAGGACCAGTGCCCCGGTTTGTCCTGCTGATGGGCAGATGACCCCCAGTGTCTCAGGGAAGTGTCTCAGGGAAGTGTTGAGTAAAACCCAGAAAAATATGCAAGTCTTGTTTCTCGTTTCCTTCAGGAACAGCAAAAAGCAGGCTGGAAGGCTAGAATGAGACCATGAAGTTAAACTGACCACCATTTAAGGTACATAATTATCCAGTTTGTGCAGGTCCTGAGAGATAAGGCATTCATGTGAAGACCATCTCCTTAGGCTAGTACAATTTGCCATGATCTCTGGTAGGACAGGGCTCTGTATACCTGCACGGTGCAGTGTTCTTTATTAACTCATGCACTGACCGTAATAGTTATGAAACATTATGGCACTGGAGAAGATGTGCAATGGCAAGTGATGGGATATTTAAAAGGCTGGATCGTACAGAGCTGATACTGAAAGAGCCAGGCAGCAGTATTTGCCAGACAGCAGAAGTTAATCCACTCTTCCAAGTGCTTTCACCTTACAGTGCTGCATAAGTTTAATATTGCTTTCCTGCAAGGTGGATTTTCAAGTGATATACATAAAATTAAACAACTAAAGTCTGAGATTTGTGATTTCATATAATATACATCCAGAATAACTTATTGCTAGAGACTGAAAAATATAAGAAGCTTTTTTGGTCAACATTGGATTGATTTAAATATTTTGAATATGTTTATAGGAGTTTAAATTATTTTTAGAGCGCACTTGACTGCTTTAATAGGATAGGAAAATTTTGAAGAACTTAATGCAAGTATAATTTATAAGGCTGCTTTATGCTGAGATGCACAGTAAATCATTGTGAATGGATGCAAATGATTTTTGCAACTCCTGTATTTGAAGACTATAATAACAACACAAGTTACTTTTGAAGGTCAGCAGGTGATTTTAGTTCAGTTTGTATGAGTGTGTTCATGATTTAAAGTTCTTAAATGGCAAAACAACAAATTTCTTTTTTCCCTGAGGGGGGTATTTTAAATCTTTTTAAATGCCAATAGAGATTTATTCCAGTTTATGGTATCCCATAATTAGCACTGTAGGATACAGAAATCATTCCTGGAGAACATCACAGATTCCCAGCGACAGGTCAAATAAGTGATATTTCCATTTTTTTCATCCCATTGGCATCATGAACACCAGGACTGCTGCACTGCTGGCACTAGAAGTGCCCACACAACCCTTAACAGAGTCTCCAGCTCTAGACAGCCTGAGCTGTCCATGATGCCCCTTTCTCATGTCATGTTAGATCTCCTGTCCACGGTGTCTGCATCACCCCAGGCCCTGCTGCCGGCTGGAGTGGGGATGCAGGTCACACATGTACCTACGCAGGAGAGGGCTCAGCTGCCACAGTGCTACCAACAGAAAGCAGCAATGAAAAAGGAGAAAAACCTAGAGTTTCTATTCTTCCCTTTCTTCAGCACAGTTGTTTTGCATCCCTCTGCAGTTGCTCTTTTTGCAGTGGAACCAGTTGTGGTTGCCTGTGCTTCCCAGGGTCACTGCTTGCCCAGTGTGGACAGAGGACCTGCCTTCCCAGGGATGGGACTGGCAGCTTCAGGTCTTTCTTTCCACCCAGGACTCATCCATTATTACACGAGATCTGGCTGTGAGTAAATGGAGAATGTGCTTATAAGCTAATCTGTGCTGACAGTGAATGAGGGCACCTGAGTTTACCCACAAGCGTACGTGCAAGGAGACTCCTGGAAAATGGCAATTGCAGGAGTGGATTTCACATCTCTTCTCCTTCTACTTGTTGATCTGTTGTCACTGAAAAACAAAAAAAAAGGAAAATAGTTATGTTTCTGTTCAAACAAGTACTATGTTCCTGTTATACAGGGAGGAGAACTGACTGCGTCATGGTGGATGTCTCTCAAAAAAGCAATAGTTTTTTATTATAGCCATAAGAAGATCAAGAACAGCCCACTGTTACAGGTTCCCTCCCTAAAGACTGTGCTTTACATCACTTTGACCATCCCTTGATCATGATGCTTCAGTACTTTCAGAAAATAACCACCTCTTCAGAGATTAAGGGGACTTCAGCAGGGAAAGGCATGAGAACCAATTCAAAATTCGTGTTCAAAATTAGCAACACATTTCTGCCAGCAAGGTTGACAGCAGAACAAACTGCTATGGAAATGGCAGAGAATCTGCCCATTGGCATCACTAACTCAGGACAGATTTTTCTTTCAGATGATATGCTTGATCTAAACACAACCTGTCAAATGTGAAACAGGACAAGTGCTGAAATCAAATACCCTGTCACACAGTGAAGGTTGTATCAGCCAAGATAACAGTTCCTTCCTACAGGACATCAAGGCAGAAGACAGTTACTGAGGCTGTTCTTGCATGACAAAGCCCCCAGTGTTATGAGTCACACCGCTTCATCTCATCTCAGGACTTGTAATAGAAAGGCTGGCTTGTTTGAGCAGAGTGGTTGGGTTTTCTGTTTCCCTTTCCCCTTAAACATAAGTTTGGAGGAGTGTGCAAAAGGAAAACCTTCACTCAAAGGCAGATCAGAAAGACGTAGAAATGATACTGTAAAAATCAGGAGGCGGTGTCAGTACAAACCCAGCACGATCACTTTGGGAGGCCTGCTGGTGAGCTCCTGGGATGCTCAATTTCCACCTAAAGTGCTGTGAACACCTGGGTGAGAGCCAGGAAGAGCCCGCGCTCTTGCTGCCCACCCCTGCTTGGAGCAGCCATGCAGACTGCTGAACAAACACTGGAGCACCAGAGAAAACAGCAGCCTTGCAGCAGCTGATAGGGAGCCTTAACTGTTGGACTAATAAAGGACAGCATATGATCCTTTCCTAGCTGGATCTCCTCCTTTCATCCCCTTCCAAAGCAAACTCAAACCAGCAGACCTCTGATTTACACTTTTAAAGAAGTTTTCTTCGATGTGTCAGTGCAGTGGAGAAAATCAAAAGCGATAGATGCAGTGTGGGTATCAGTTACACAGGGACTGCAAAGACTCCTGGGTCTCAGATCCGGCCTGACCCTGCAGCCAGGTTTCTGTAGCCCACAGCTGCCTTCCGGCCCACTGCTCCACACAACAGCTTTGCAAACACTGACCAACTTTCTTCATCTTTCTACACTGTAAGCTTTTTTCCTGAAGCAAATTTCTCACCTCTGTTGTCTGCTTCTTCCACATTATGCTTTTAGGATTTGAATTTACAGGTTCGTGCCTTACTTAATTGCACATGTCGCTTCCCAAGTGCCTTAAGAGAGGGACATCTTCCAGATACAATAATTATAATAAAGATAAATATTCATTGCATAAGCAGCATATGCAACAAATAGAACCTTTTCACTTAGAGGCTAAATGACAGACTTAATGATGAATGATATAGACTAATTACAGCTTTCATAATTCATTAGCATCAAAATGCAGAAAAGCTTTAAAGCAAGATAAATTGTCCAGAGTAGCCCTGCAGTTCCAGGTGCCTGCGAGACTGCAAAGCAACAGCAGATGCAAAGGAAATAATGGGTTTGTGCTCCTCCTGTCCCATCTTTTTGGCCTGTATTTTTGGAGGTGTGAGTGTTGGTGTCAGGGCAGCAGTGGTGCTGGGGGGCTGGAGGAAGACATGGCTGCAGTCCCCAGCAAGCAGCCTTGCTCTGGATGCAGGACTGGTGCAGCCTGCTGAAAGATGGGCTCCTACTCCTGCCTGTCCCTCACGATGGTTTCTTTCATGCATGGAGTGTGCAGGTATCTGTGCTGAATTATTGATGGGACTGCTTTATTTCGTGGACATCTCAACAGGGTGCAAGACCAGGCCAATAAAATCATTGCACAGTCGCACCACAGCCTGTCTCACTACTCATCTTCTGTATGGTGAGCTACAGATGTTGTTTATTCGGCTCAATACTGAGAAAGAACAACAGAAACATGCCATGAAATTTATTCCAGCACTTTCTGGCCGTGCAGGAAAGATTCAGGCTACATTGCTTACTTTAATTTGAGTATGCAAGTTAGTGTAAGGATAGAAAGCTAACCTCAAAGCCTAACAAAGAAACAAATGACACACAGGAATTTCTGGGATTGAGATGCATTTAAGGAAATATCCTGTCAGACACAGCATCAGGATTCACTGCTTCAGCTAAATGGTGAGATCTTATAAAGACAGAAAATAAAATAAAAGTGTAGACTGTCCACACTCTCTAGTATTTGTGTACATATTACTTTAAATTACCTAAAAGAGATAGAGTGCTAAATGCTGCTCCCAGAATTTACTAACATTAATAAGGGGTAGTTTAACTGCCACTATGAACAAGATCGGTAAAAACCTTACAAAATTCCTATGCTAAGTGACTTCCTGAGGCAATCAGCCATGGAGTCTTTATGTATATATTTATAATTCATATTGCCTGAAAAAAAAGTATTTCTTTCACCATATTTTGACGGAAACAACAAGGAAAATTATTAAACTCGTGAGGTTGTGAAATGTCCATTTATGTGTATTGGTTCTTTGTATCTGGAAGAGCAGGACTGTGTAATTCAGATGTTTCATCATCTATCTGTCTATCTATCCATTGATCAATCGATCTATCTGCCTATTTTATGTGCAGAAGACCTACAAAGAGACATATCACATGGCAGATCCAAAGGAGAAATTTGGAACAGTAAATTCCCTCTCCTTGCAACCAGAACCCTCCCAGTTTCCCTGGGAATACAGGGCCAAAGCAGAAGTACAGGTCTATCTTCACAAGAGCAGCCAGGACATGTGCTCAGTAGCACCATGAAAATTGGTGGAAATTGCAGAAGGGGCTGATAGAGATCTGTTATCAATTATAGAAGATCTACTGATTTATATCAGCTGTGGCTGGTGCAGTGTGACTCCAAGACCAGTTTTAAAATCCATTCTGAAGGTGCTTCTCCTACTCATTCACATCTTATGAGTGGCAGCTCTTGGTGCTGAAGCTGAAGAAGCTGTGTACATGAAAGCTGACCCTGGTGGGATTCCCCCATGCTGATGGCAATGCTACTGCCATGGGTCACTGCTGGATGTGGGCTCATCCTGCAGAATCTGCAGGCAAAATTGCTATGAAGGTCTGCAGGAGACACAGAAAATAATCCACATGTAGCCAGCTGAGGTAACCTTTCTGTTGGTTCTACCTGGGGAAATGCTCCTGCTTCTTCTCCATGCAGCAGCCTCAGGATGGATGGCAGGAGCAAAATTCTTAATTCTGTAACACTTCCACCAGCACCAAACATGCCATTCCCAGGTATTTGTCCCTCCAGACTAGAATGGGGCTGGCACAGCAGCAGCTTGCTGTCTGCCTGAGGCAGGAATACCTCCTACAGCCCATCATGCTGCAGGGAAAGGGGTGCCTGGCTGGGTGTGGAGTGGCACAGGGCTCACTGTCAGTGAGCTGATGGAAATCTTCTACATACTGAGAAGATAAATTTAGATGCCCATTGAGAGATTTACCTGGCTGAGAGAAATCCTACCAATCTAGAGTTGTAATATTTGGGAGAGAAAAGTTTGAATGAATCCTATCAAACCTGTGACAAGTGATGTCAAATGTGATGTGCACAAGGGCTATATTTTTTGGCCTGTTTTATGTAGTATTTTCAAGAATGAATTGCAATTATCGATGTCCGTGGAGCACACACAAATGCAATGTCAGAAAAAAGGCAAGGAAGCACTGAAAAGACAGAGAAAATACATATCACGTGACGGTTGTAACTGTCTCTGCAGTGGCAGCAGTGGCAAAAGTTCCATTTCATCTGGGAGGGGTTACAAATTGTTCAGTAAAAGCTGCTTATTGCCCTGAAGCCCTTATATGTGCATGTCCCCTGCCTACAGATGGTAACTCCTCCTCTGCCCACACCAGCATCATCATTCTTGAGTGTGAGGACACAAGATAGAATCTCGACAACCAGTATTTGGATGGTACAACCTTTACTAACTGTAGTGACTCTCTCCATAAGTCACACTGCCATTTACATTTTAACAAATGTAGGTTTTTCATAAAGAATTAAATACAAAATAAGAAAGAAAAGTAGTGCAGAGTCATTGCTTACTGCATTCCAATTTTATCTTTATTTATAGGAGACGCTGTTATAAATTAAACCTTTAAATAATTCATACTGTAAGGCAAATCTTATGGAAACATTAATTACTTATAGCTGTGTCTTATTTTTATTATGTTGTCTTGTTACTCTTATTTGTTAGGCAATATCTGTAAAGCCTTGATAGCAGTGATGCACAAATACAAATTTCTATAGCATGTCTGAAAATGCTTCTTCAGAAGGCCTGTATCATATTGCAGGTAAAATTAGGCAGAAGAGAGCCGCAACGGAAAGTGCTGTCACCCTGCTCTGATTTCAGATAAACTGAAAAGGCATTTCTGATCTACCACATTTCTCCAAGCTACCGGGTCGCAGAACAGACTCTGCACCTGGAATAATTTTAAATCTTTTTTGTTCTTCATTTAAAGTTTTAGCTTTTGAAACATAATAAACAGTTTTTTATTGGGGGGGCAGGGGGAAGGAGAAAAAAAACTGGTGGCTTTTTTGTACTTTCCAAGGCAAACATGGGGAAAAGATGGCAAATCTGTCCAGATACATTTGAGAATGTATAGATTTGTTCTATGTACCCGAGTTTTTAATAGAATCACAGAACTGTTTGGGCTGGAAAAGACCTTTTAAGATCATTGAGTCCAACCGTTAACCCAGCACTTCCAAGTCCACCACTAAACCATGTCCCTGTGCACCACATCTACACATATTTCAAACAAACACCCCCAGGGATGGTGACTCAGCGACTTCCCTGTGCAGCTTGATCCAGCACTTGACAACCCTTTTGGTGAAGACATTTTTTCCCTCATACCCAATCTATATCCAATATCCAACTTCTCTCTTCCCATGCCCCATCTGTTCTGGTGCGGCCCTCAAGAACAGCAGGCATGTGAGGATCAGCAAAAAGGGTTCTTACTCCCACACTCTGACCAGAGCATTGCCTCTTTCCTGTTTGCTGAGGACACAAGACATTTGATAATAAAATTGCCAAAGGCACAGAAGAACAGTGATAAAATATTATGGGAGTGATGCCATGGAGCGCAGCACAGGAAGCATTTGAGGAAAGTTGGATAGGCTTTTACAGTAAAATGTTACCTGGGCAGAGGATGCTCATCTGCAAAGGTTTCCTACTCCTCATCAAAGCCAGAAATTCTTCAGGAGATGTGCTGGAAAGGAGTGCTGCCAAGCAAGCCAGTGGGAAAGCAGTAGAACTGAAGAGTGCTGGGAGTCCTGTACAAGAAGCAGTTCTTGGTGGTATGAGATGCAGCACTTGCTTTTCTATTGAAAAGAGAGAAAGCTTCAATAATCGAAAGGTTCCTTAAATCCTTTAACCTCTAAATGTTTCTTCTGGGTGATGGTGTCACTGAATTACAGGTCTCTACTTCTCTAAAGGAGTAGGAGTCGGAGAAACTACAGCTGGGAATGGTGCCAGATTGGCCAAAATGAAAAAACAAAGCAAAATAAAGCCATCTTTCCCCTTTTTCTTTTGCCACATAAAACATCTCAGCCTGTAAAAGCTTTGAGCCTATGGACCTAGCTAACAGAGACATTTAGTATCAGTTTAATGTGTTGCTGAAGAACTATTGTGAGATGACTGACTGAAATTCTCTGTAACATATGTAGAGATGTAGAGAGATAAAACAGCCTTAAAAACATGGCGAAAAACAACACAAAGCAGCTGAATGAAATTTGCTTGTGACAGCTGTTCAGTGCTACACTAACCGCTCGCTGCTGTTGATATATGCTTAGGCACATGTTGATGTTTCTTCAACCCTACTTTGAAGTTGCAGCAAAAATAACATAAAAGGATACTCATTAGCCACAAAACTCCTTGTTTGCATGCAGATATGGGTGGGCATTTGCATATAAATAACCCACTTAGACATTTCTAGGGAGGCAGACCTAGTTTTGTGGGTGTTTGTGACTACTGCGTTGGAGAAGAGATGGTCAGGCTCAAACACGACAGCTGCCTGGGCTGGAACAGACATTCAGAAACTCCATTTTGCAGTCTGACCAACTCTAGCAATTAAACAGAGCATTTGGACCTTGGGAAGACAGAGAAAACTTCAAGTATTCCCATGCTGCATGTCAGTATTTTATGCCCTCCTCCTTTCAAATCCATCTCAGGCAGAAAATATACTTGCAGCCTAAGCTGAAGCCCTTGCACATGATTGCTAGGACACTTCTTATCTGAGAATTTTATTTTCAAAAGGAAAAAAAGGTGGCCTGCTCCTTATTTCTGTAGCATCTAAAATATCTGACATCAGATATTTTTTTTTAAAGACTCAAAGAATGTTGATTCCCTATCATATTGATGCAATAATGACATATATGATGCAGTGATTAATCACTCCTCTAGTCACCATCTACTTCCCTAGTTACGTAGGTTAGGCAGCAAAGAGCTGTGCCTAATTTAGCAAGGATAAATCTATTTATCCCTAGTACAGTCATTTCACTGTTCAGCACCAATTTTTTGTAGTAAATTTCATTTACTTTTGACTCTTGACCAATACAGAATTGATACATACGACCACCTTTTAAACATCATTAATGTGATGATGTAACAAACAGAAAAGCCCATTAATTAGAATATACATAATCAAAAAGTCATGCAAACTAAATTAGATATACAGTTAGAGCAAGAGATGCCATCTGTTCAAACTTTCTAAGGGCTAAAGTAACTGAGATGAAGCCAATTTCAGCAGGCAATAATAAAATTATGCTGCAGAATTACAGGCTCTGTGTCTCAGAACTTATTCTCTTTCTCTTAAATGATTATCCTAAATCATATGAATACCTTCGTCCATACATTACCTTTCTGCCTTTTTTTTGACTATTAAATCCAACAACCTTTGTCAGTGAAATGTAGAACAGCAGTCTTATAGCTGTTGAAATGGTGTAGGAAAACGTGTCATTAATTTCCTGACAGCAGTAATTTCAAATATTTTATATGCTTTCTTCAAATGGTCACCACTTGTTCAATACAAGCAAAAGAGACATTAAATTATACCACTGACCCTTGCATATAATGTACTGAATCCTACTGTGTTTATGGATGTGATGCTATTTTGCACCAATGTTATGAAACTGACATGCGCCCCAGCTGCCCTATCAAGCAAAACACTTGGGAAAGTCCTAAGTGAAAAAAAATTTGTTAAACAATTCATTGTTTCAGACTTGCAAAATGTCACTTGGATAAAACGAACCCGAATGTTGCTGCTGAGGAAGAGAGCAGCTCTGGTTTCCCTGAGATGCCCAGCTGCCACCATGCCCAGGCCTGATCCCAAATTCACATTTTCCTTTCCATGTCCAGGCCTGTGTCCCAGACCCCTGACACACCACTGGGCAGGCAGCTCCTGTGGGTTCAAAAGCACATGGGACAGTAAATTTTTACAGCAAATGCTGCACATGGGAGAGCAGCACTTTCAGCTGTGGAATGCATTCCAGGGGAGCCTGCTTTTCTCAGCAATGAACTGGAGAAGGCACTGAACATCCCTATCTTGGCAGCTGTTCAAGCACTCCCTTGCATGTTTGAAGGAGTATCGCCTTTCTGAACTGATTTTGGCACCAGCTGAGCAGAATCTTTTGTGTGATGCTGGAACAACAGCAGAGTAAATGCAGCCAGATAGTTTGGGATGTGGAGCCTCTTGTATGTTCTCATATGCACCGACTGATGGTGTGCTGCTATTTCTTGTCTCCTTACTTACTAAATCAAAGCATCAGTTAAGTGATAAGGATATCTTCTTAAAAAAACCATTTTCTTCTTGGAAATTAAACCATAGATTAGAAGCGTAATCTTTCTCTATTTAATAGTGCGAGAAGGGGCTGGTTCTCTTATATGGGTCCCCAGCCCAGGTTTGGCATGTACCTGCTACTGCAGGTCTAGAAACCCCATGCACTGCTAGGATTTGAATCAGGAGAGAGGAAAAACCCAGCAGACAGTGTGGATGCAGCCATTTTCTGTTGGAGAGTGAGAGGTTTATGCCAGAGAATGGTCTCAGGACATTTGTTTTGGGAGTGCAAAAACATGGAGAGTCCCGAGTTTGTGGTTGCATGTTCCTTGCAAACGCTGTGATTCCTCAGACTGGTATGAATTGTGCCTTTCTGGGTAGGAAACTATTTAGTCTTAGGAGCAGGCAGCATCCTTCAATGTGCCAATCTCTAAACACTAGAGAAAGCTTGTATATATAGAGTGAATAGGCCAGAGAGCCCTGGAGTCCAGTAAAATAATACACAGGCTTAAAAGTATTTATGCATTGAGTTAAAATGCCTGTTCTATTTTGATTGCGTTTAGTGATGATGGTCTCATTAGGGTAATTTGAATAAAATTCTGCCTTTCTGGAAAAATGACAATGAAGTAATAAAACATGCCATAAATCAACAACAGACTTTAATAAGGAGCCTGAGCTCAGCCTCTGGGCTGGTCAAACTTCCCAGAGCCCAGCATGTACACACAGCTTTTCAGCCTCTGTCCCTAAACAGTTTCGAATCCAGCTTCATATCCAGTTGATGGAGACAGGATTTCTCCATATGCCCATGTCTGTGTCCCAGGACTGAGGATGAGTGGGGACCTGCAGTTTGCTGCATTTATATGTATGTGCCCGAAACAACACTCAGGAAAACAAATTGTCTTTCTAAAAGACATTATGCTAAGTGGTCCTGCTGCTGGCCAAAAAGACTGCGGAGATGCTGGGAAGAGGGGAAGCGCATGGATAGGTGGGATGAAGGCAAAGGGACAGAAAGTGAAAGATCATCCTTTAGGCATTATCTGCATCCTGCACAGCCTGGGAGATGCCCCAAGCTGGAGCTGCCTGCTTCAAAGGTTGGGTTTTCGTTCGCTGAAGATCCCCATTGAAGGCTATGGCTTTGGTGGAAATATACACTGGGAAAAGAGGTAGGGCTTGTGGCTGGTGCTGTGCCAGCCCTTTGACTGGTGACAGTGCAGCAGTGGAACAGAGCCAGGCAAGGCACAGGAGAAGGACTGCCAGGAGCCTCATTGTGGCATGAAATAACTTGTCAGGGGGAAAAGCCTTCCATAAAGCACCAGGATAATGATGATAGGTAGGATAATCCTGCCTATTCTCTTGGTAGAAGAATTATCCCCAAACTGCCAAATATACACCCATGAGAGAGGATATCAGGAGCTGTTACCCAGCGACAGGTAGCACTGAAATACCATGTTAATAGGCAACTTGGCACTACAAAGTAGCCTGTGACATTTTGAAAGGAACAGAAAGTAGCCACCTGGGCAACATTACCTTTGAAGATAAGCAGAGCCAAGTGTACATGCACTGGAAGCTTAAACTTGAGCTGGTTTGGGAAAACCTGCGAGTCTGAGACAAATGTGAATGGAAGGAAGAAATGGATAAAACTGCAAGTGAAACACATCAGAGCAGCTCTGAGCTAGGAAGAGCTGCACCTCACAGCAGCCAGCCCCAATTCACAGGGGGAGACTGCTTTGCTGGCTTTTTCTCAGCTTTTTCAGTCACTTTGCATATAGGAAGTTGTAGTGATACCAAGCGTTATGGAAGTGTTAACATTCCCCAGTCACTTGGAATTCAGTTGTTTCCCTGTCAGTGTACCGACACCTGCGTATCCATCAAACTAGTAAGGGAGGCCAGGAGAAGCAGGAACTTCTTAAACAAGACCTGAGAGCAGGGCAGCTTGCCTTAAACCAGCTGATATAAACCCATATAAACAGTAGTAACTTTAACCTTGGGGTATTGCAGGATTTTTATCCTCAAACTCTGAAGTCCTGGTGCCTCAGCCATGGGGACTGAGATGTAGCAGCTCGCATTCTGAGACTGAGATAGGCCAAACTCTTGATTAAGCCTGGTCTCCACTTATGTTGTTCTCCATGGACCCCTGAGACCTTGACTTTGTTTTCTTCATTGGAAGGGAAGGTTTGCATTTTACATTAGCACCTGAAAGAATGTATTATTCTTACACATTAAATTAATTGCAAGAGAACAAGTAAGCTGGAAAGCGCAAGCACAATACAAAGGAAGGAACTAAAAAGAAGATTTAAGGCGAAAAGTTTAATTTTTTATTTTGTATACTGGTTTGTCTAATTAATCCATGTATCTCATTCGAAAGGAACATCTGAAAAAACAGGCGCGTATGACTTCAGTCATGATGGCTACTTCAAAATGCTACAATCAAATCTAATTAATTTTATATATTCTTGCATGCTTCAGAGTAATCTTTTGCTATCATTCATTTATTTTGAAGTATATATAATCACAAACAGCTTAGTTTTGTTTACTGTGTTTCACCTGTGGGCTTAAACCATGACACATTACCCAGCAGAGAACTCTAAAGAACTTGACAATTTACTGGCATGGTAATGAATGTGCTCTCTGGGATGCAGCTGTATAGGTAATGGACTGTTCAGTTCTCTGGCCAGACAAAAAACAGGGCAACTTCTCTTTCCCATCAACCTCAAAAAAAAAAAGGAAAGCCACAACTGATTCATCAAGTATTTAAGGTTTACATTTTTTCCAAAGGAAACACTTCCGGCCCTGCTTAAATATGTTAAACATAAATTGCATTAAAAATAAACAACAAACATTTTTAAATTAAAAATTTAAATGTACTCCTCTGTAAAAATAAATCATTTCAATTATTACTTATTTCCTCTTTGGTTTTGTTGTTTTTTCATTCAGAAGGATCTAACGCATTCATTACAATTCCACAAAATCTGTGATTAATCTAGATGTGTTTTCATTCTTTAATATTTGACTAACACTGGTTCTGCTTGGCTGTACCCTGCAGCAGTATTGCAATTGCAACTGGAAACAGCCTGGCCTTTTAATGCTTACCTTGCTCTACAGCACAGTGCATGCTCCTTTGACCCAACTAATTACTCATTAAAGAGTGCCTTTTACACGGTGTTAAATTGAATGCTAATGGCAACAAAATGGGAGGGAGGGAGGTTATTTTTGGACACTGGTCTGCAGTTTTGTCCCTCCAGAGGCTGCCAGCTCATTATCAGACTGGTGGGGCCTCTCTGCGCTGCTGCCTGCTGGAACCATGGTGTGACACCACAGGGTCACAAAAACCAATCTTCTCTCTGCTGATAGTCGCAGCTGCATGCCACTGCTGGTGAGACCACATCCCCCTGTGAGAGCCCACAACCTCCCAAAGTCCCCCCAAAGCCCACAGCACCCTCAAATCCTGCCAGCTCCTTGGCAAAACCCCGCTCTCATCTTGGAGCTGGACTGGGCTCTGTGCCCAGAGAAAGTTGAGTGGCTCTGTGGTTGAGCATTTCTGGCTGGGTGTTTCTGAACAAGCCTCGAGGACTGAGATGAGTGAATTTCTCTCTCCTCCAGCAATACAGATTTAAGGAAAAAGGAGTCCTTGTTTTCCTACTTCACCAGCTTTACTACGATTTTTTAGACTGCACCTATTGATTGAGTGCAGGAATGAGCACTACATTGCAAGGGGGAGCAGTGAGCACTGGAGGAGGGGGGCTGCAGAAGGAGTGCTGCTCCTGACAGCACTGGCAAGGGAGCAGCCATGCTTTCCCAGGGACGGTTGCCTTCTTATCTACTGTGAGCACAAATGAACTCTGTGCGGGGGCAAAGCAGTTTGTCACAGAGGACAACGTACAGTCTCGCCAGTATCAAAACCATTTACCATCCAGTAAAACAAAGGCTCCTCAGAAAAATGAGACAATGAATAAAGGATGCTTTTTCATTTCCTACTTCCAGCCTGGACAGCTGAGCCCCGCCTTCCACTCCTCTCCAGCCTTTCCACAGGCAGCTGTGCTCCCCAGAGAGGACAGGGATGCTACTAGTTCACTGTGCCCAGGCTTATCACCCTGTGCTGGGCTCACCATGTTCATGTGCCCCCCCTTTCACAAAGCCATCAGGCAGAAGAAGCAGGGTCTCCATGTTTGGCTGCCAGGTCCAGCAATCGAACCTTCAGCTCAGTCTGCCAAGTGTGCTGGTGCACAGGGGACATTATTTGACTCATTTCAATGTTAATCACCTTCCTTCAGAGACATGAGCTTGGAGTTCATATCAGAGCCTGAATTAACCATCACCTTATGATCATTTGCCTCCACAGAAGTAAAAGGATGATGTAATTCCCCCAGAATGCATTTTTGGGATCAGCTTGTCATTTTGGGCTTTCAAAAAATCATAGAATCACAGGCTGGTCATCAATCTAGCCTGCCCAGATCCCTCTCTGGCGTCTTCCTACCCTCAAGCAGATCAGCACTCCGGCCAACTTGGTGTTGTCTGGAAACCTACAAAGGGTGCACTCAATCCCTTCATCCAGATCAATGATAAAGACACAAATAAAGCAAGCTGTTCTTCTTTGTAATTTGTGTGACTGCAGCTGTCTTCCAGACCAAGAATTTGACACATCAGTCTTTAAATGTTTCTACATTTTATTCTCTTTCTTCCCTCTTCCTTTACAATGTTAAAAACTCGCAGTCATGTTTTTGGTTATTATAAGTATGTTTAAGTTAAAAGCCTCTGGTCTAAATATTCCTAGGGAAACACTATATATAAAAAATTATTTTCCATAGAACACTTGATTTGGCACAAACACATTCCCAGGACACTAAGGAATAAAAGGTAATATGCCATCTTCCCTCTGAATTTCAATTGCAAGTGACATTTCCTTAGCAGAGACAGAAGGTTAATAGGGTGAGTGCTGTGCTGCAAGAAGGGTTCAGTGTGTGACCTCAGATCTGTAGCAGAGCGAGGCGTCTGCCTTGAATGTCAATGGTCTCAGTCACACTGTTGCAGCATCTATCTTTTGTCCCCAGAACATACAGGTCCTCTACTCCCAGCTTCCTATTTCCTTCTGAAGTGTAATCACTCACATCACAAAACACACTTTTTTTTCCTGTATTTTTACCTATTTCGCATTGTCTGTCTCATTCTGGGGGAATTTTTCTACCTGAGGTTTTTCGCATATTTATTTGTGCAGGGGCTTGGGAGGTGGAGCGGTTGTCAGACCAAGATGTCAGCCATAAAACAGTGACTGAAGAGAATTCATTTTAGCCTCTCAGAGAGCCACAAGCAGGAGCCAAAGTAGCTAAGCATATGTTAGCCAGAGTTACACTGTTCAAACAGCAACCCAGCAAGGATATTTGGCTTTTTTTCACAGATATTTATGATTCTGTGGAATAGCAAATCATATTTAAGTATATGAGTCTTTCTAGCCTGAAAACAAGAATAAAGCAGTTGTGTAAATCTAGAACGTTGAAAATGAGTCAAGGGAAATAACAAACCTTGTTTAAAGATTAATTTCTAATGAGATATGACAAGAAATTAATCCAGTGTGACTTGGGTAATCAACAAAACAGCTCCAATTTATACGGAAGAGAGAGTGTAAACTTACTATGGTCTTTAATGGGAAGTTGTAGAAAAAAAATGTCAGTAATAACATTCAGGGCAAATTTTTCATGACAACTTGATTTTTTGTAGTGGGCTGGGAAACTGGTCCATGTAAATGGATTTAAGCTGCAGTTTACCAGAGCCTTTCCAGGTTCCCAGAGGGTCACAGGGTCTCACGTCCCAGAGACCTACAGTCTTAAGTGTTTTGGGTTTCTTCCTCTTCCATGTTGGATCTTATTTATAATCCTGCTTTCTCCCTACACCATCACTACATATTCCTTCCCAAACTGTGTTTATCTTTCTTTGAGTAGCCCTCTTTGTCAACCCATGGTGTTCTTAATTTTGAGCACAGTCCAAATACACTTGAGCCTGTCTTTTCTTGCTGGGGACAGTATCTGGGAAAAAGGGTGATACAAGGACCATTGTCATGCATATGTCACTGAGAACTTTCAACTAAAATAGCTGATAAAAAATCACTAAATAAAATGTGATTTAGGGTGGTGCTTTTTTTTCCCAAAGAACATAGTGAGCATAGTAACCAGCTTGCAAATAAATGCAAATGTAAATAAAAAAGGATGCCAAAATAAGAAGCCTGGATACTCATGACTGTTGTAATAGTAAAAGTTGCCACTATGGTGAAAATAAATTACATTTATGTGTTCTTTGTGAGTAGGCCATTCGGTATAGAATAATAGCTAGAGAGAAAAAGCTTTTACAATTCTATTAGTTGTAATGGATTTGTAGGTTCAAACATGCCATTTATCATCTGAGTTCCACCCAAAATGAAAAGCAATATATAGAGCTAATTAAATACCAGTGCTAGTAATTAACAATTCCCCAGATGTTTATATTTTCCCAAGATGAAACAATGGATGTCATTCAGTGTGCAACTTCATAGAAATGTGGCACCATGAAGGAGAATTGCTGGGGAAGCCGGGCTTACATGTCAGCACCACCACTGGCCAAGGGCCCTTCCTCCTGCATCACATGCTTGGAGGGCCCTGGTGTCAGTGCTGTGGCTTCATGAGGTAGTGAGGGGTAATCCTGGAGCATGGCATGGCTTGTTTTGCCTTGGGTGTGTGGCACTGATTAATCATTTTATCCCTGGTTCATACTGCAAACACTTTTCAAGTATCAAAGCTCCTGTCTCTAGGCTGCATCAGAAGTCTCAGTGCTTTATAAGCTCAGGGAAGCATCAGTGCAGAATTAAAGCTGAAGCCTTGGTTCCCTTGAGACTGTGTGCTGGATGGATTAAACACACTTTTCAAATACTCTTCTAAAGATTCAAGCCAGGAGAAGAAAAGCAACTTGAATCTCTATCAACTGTGCCTTTATTTATCAGTTAGAATAAAGCTGATGCATTATGCATTTTAGGGATGGATTAATGCTCATGTTACTGGAGAAAAGGGATGAATGGATTTACAGCTCTGCTTTGTGCACTGGTGGGCAGCTGGGAAGCAGGGCTTTCGGTTAAAAGGGCCTCTGATGGAAGCAAAGGTGCAAAGTCAGAAAGCCTCCAGACTCAACATCCCACAGAGTACAGCCATGTGTGGCTCTTGCCAGAGGGAAGCACCAGATCAACAACTGCCTTTGACTCATCTGGGGCTGGTCACAAATGCCCAGGCTAATCCAGACAGGGACAGCAAAATTATCCAAGCAGGGTCTGGGTTTGCTGCAGCTGCTATTTGCCTAGCAGTGCCAGACTTTGGGAAATGCTGAGGTCTCTAGATGTATTCGCTGTAAAAGCTATCACGCTGTTATATGGAGATTAGAAATTGTCAGTCCATGCAAGCAGAAGATGCAGACTAGGTAGATGCAGAATAAGAATACTGGAAATAAAGGCTACATTGGTGTAATCAAACACTTTGGTCTCTCTGCCAAAATACCAGGGTTAGCTCCTATCCGGGCTAACCTCATTTCAGGGCTTTTGGAGAAAATATGCATCAGGGGAAGCCTGCTTGAGAGATAGCAAAGCACTGTTCCCACTGCAGCCGGGCAGCCCTGCATATCTGGCCCTGAGCCATCGGCCTCACACGCATTTGATGGCACTATCTCCTGATGAATACAAATAGCCAGATTTAAATACATCTTTCTGGTCATGGTTTCTTGAATGTGTTGGCTTTTATTTTATACCCACATACTCTGAAAGTGCTGGTTTTGAACGGTGAATGCTTAAATGGGCTTGAGAGTACTTTTTGAAAGGAGATGCAACAAGTAGCCTTAAGTGCTCTCTTTAAGAAAGAGATAACAATTATCAGTATCTGAAGGAAAATAATACGCAAAAGTGATGGAAAATCTTTCTAACAGTTATGTAAAAAATCATAATGCGATAAAGTGTTTACATTTAGTGAATTATCTCAAAATACTATTTTTTATGGTAAGATCCTGCCAGAAGTAATTTTATTATGTTTAAGAAGCATCCTACCAAAGGTAGGTGTTGATCCATCTGCAGCACCTGTAGTGCCACCAGCTTTCCCTCCACAGGGCAGGGACCCATACCTTTGGTGCCCTGGCACCTCCAAACAGAACAAGGTGCCTGGGACTTGGGTCTGTCCCTTTGTATTTTAAAGGAGACTCTTCAAAACTGTAAGAGCACCTGGCATCATCTTCCTTGTTCAGATTCTGGGTCAGACAGCAGGAAATGCTCCAAGAGACCTTACAGATTTTGGTAAAGAAAGGTTCCTCTGAGACACCCATGTGTGCTGACATTGAGCAACATCCTGTGTGGGCTTTCTTGGGGATCCTGCTCTGAGCAGAAGTGTTTCTTTGATTAGATGTGCAGAAAAGGTCTGAAAGAAAGTGAAGGACTGCAAATGCACTACTGCTAGGAGGAGAGAACAAAGGCTTCTGAAAGCCAGCTGTGTCTTTTAGCAAAAATATTTATCAGTTATCACATTGCTGATGCTGATTCACCTGGTTACCTCAGGTCTTCGGGCAGACTCCCTGATTAGCAATGCCCACATCATTTGCCTGTTCCCTTGCTGGGTTTTCTGACATCCATAGCTGAGGCTTGACAATCTGGTGCTGGCCTGCCATGCGCAGAATAACATTTCAGATTTATAAATGTGGAGGGCTGCACACACTGTGCAAGAATTTTCTGGGAGAAGGTGATTCATCGTTATAAATCACAGGTAGAAGACACATAATCATTTGTCATTAAACGAACAGAGAATAAATCAAACACTGAATGTAACTCTAAGAAACACTACAAAAATGATGGGGCAGGTAATGGGAAAAACAGGCAAACTGACAAGAACTGAGGCTCTGTGGGATAAACACTGCACTGTCTTGCTGGGCTGTGGTTTGACAGTAATAGCAATGATGACTAGCTCTGTGTTGGCATGGTGGGGACAGTTGTCTGTGCCTACGTGCCATGACCTGTATTATTGATTCAAAAGATGCAGCTGATTGGGATGATCAATGTGCAAGTACCAGGGAGAAGGAACTTACAGAAAAAAGAGAAGGAAGTTCTGTGTCTGCTAAATTGTGAAATATGTTACCAAATCAATCACAATTACTGGAAAGTGAAATTAGTAGTAACATGTACTGGGTGCTGGAATGGCCTGGTGAGAGTGAGGGCTAGATGCTCATCAACATCACTCTGCAGTCACATGCTCTGGCACCCTATGAATTAGCTTTTTTGCACAGACAATGCTCCAGTTGAAGAACATCCCCAATTCATGCTGGATTACACTCACAGTGGTGAAAATAATGTGTTCTCATGAAGAAAGCACATGGTGATCTCTTCTTACAGACTGATAGACAGAGTATAGAGCATTTGACGTCATCTACCTGGATTTGTGCAAAGCGCTCGACACTGTCCCACATGACATCCTTGTCTCTTAATTGGGGAGACATCAATTTGATAGGCGGACCACTCAGTGGATAAAGAACTGGCTGGATGGCCACACTCAAAGAGTTGTGGTCAATGGCTCAGTGTCCGGCTGGAGACCAGTAACAAGTGGTGTCCCTCAGGGATCGATGTTGGGACCGGTCTTGTTCAACATCTTTGTCAGTGACATGGACAGTGGGATTGAGTGTGCCCTCAGCAAGTTTGCC
>WYDI02041081.1:0-20782 GCA_009867235.2 Psittacus erithacus
CAGTGGTTTGTGTTATACCTTAGTTACTGGACTGTTCTTATCTCAACCCGTGGGAGTTACATTCTTTGGATTCTCCTACCCATCCCTCCGGGAACAGGGGGGGAGGAAGGGGGTGGGGGGAGTGAGAGAGAGGCTGTGTGGTTCTAAGTTACGGTTGGGCTTCAGCCACAACAGATGTCCTACAGTAAAAACCTTACTGCTGAAGCAAGGTGCAATCTGCACTCTTTTCAGGTTTGATTTCCTTTGTTTTCCACCCTCAGGTTCTTTCTTCAGAAAGCATTGCAGACTGGGACAATTCACACTCTGTTGGAGCCCATTAGGTAAGTTTTCAGCCCCTGTGAGTCTTTCCACATTTTATTGGTTTTGATCTTCAGAAGGGAACGACAGCCTAAGAAAATAACTTTTGCTGGACAACATTTTGTTTGCACTTGTCCCTAGATGTGGGTTCTGTGTGTAGGCTGGTGGAAATTTCAGCAGTCAGATCCTGATCTCAGTCCCATACCTGGGAAACAGAACCGCCCACATCATAGTGGCATTTGGAATATTAGTTCTTGGTAAATGGAGAAGGAAGGTGGAGATACCAGCCTATGATAGGCCCACATGGTACTGTAGTGTTCTCCTAAATAAGCAATTTCAAAACAAAATGAAAAGGAGCATTCTTAAAGAGTTCAGATATTTTGCTGACATTTTTGAAAGAAACTATTTCCACCCACAGAAGCTTTTCATTTTGAAAATTTCCTTAATTGCTCTATTGTTATCTTAATATTCAAACTTTGATCAGAACACTTTGATTCAAATGAAATGTTTTATTCTTAGAATTACCAGTAGCTCAAAACATCGTTTTCCTTAATTATCCTAATTGCAGAATCAGGGCAATTTGCCTGCTTAGTGAAAGAGGTGTCAAACAGCTAGGAGTCAGAGCTGAGGCACACAGGTCCCCATGACTTCACGACCAGGATTAAAGCAACACGCAATTCTGTGAAGGTTACTCCTGTGAGACAAGCAATGGAAAAGGACATGAGAGTCAGGATTCAATTCCAGCTCTTCTCTTAGGCTTCCTGGATGGCATCCATCTCAGTAGGCTTAGATGTCTCTATCTGAGCTCCACACCCCATATGAAATCAGTCAAAGGGCAATTCACCTCATTCTAAAGAGGGCATATAAATATGCCAAACATACTGTACTCTAAAAGTACCAACCTCTTCCCTAAATTCATAATCAAGGCATAGAGATATAATTTAGTTGCCTAGAAGCAGGAGTCTAGTGCTATTGGAGACTCATGGGGCTCTTCCACTGCAAGTCTAGTTGCCAGTTAAGAAGACCTTGAGTATCTCATAGGTCCTGCCAGCCCCATGCAGATGTCTAACACACCCCAGAACATGTGAAAAGTCACTAAACACATATGTTTAATCAACTGGATAAAGCTGATCACAGACTTCGAGAGAGAAAGAAAACAATAATTACCTTAAGAGTTTTCTCTAGTACGTGAATTACCATCACATTAATATCTTTCTCCTTGCTGTGTTGTGTTCTTGTCTAGCTTAAAGAGCCTGTTAGCATCCAGTATTTTCCTCTCAATGGTGTACTTTTAAAGACAGCAATCAATTCCCTGCTTGACTGAAGCAGGGTAGATAGAGTTTGTGAGGTCTTACTGTAAGATCTATTTGCCAGCTCTGAAATAATTTCCATGAGAGACAGAAATGGGCAAAGTAGTGCAGAAATAATCTTTGAATGAAAACTGGTTCTCAAAGATGATCAGTTCTCAGCCAATGCATGTAATTCACAGGACTCGGAATTGCAAGTGCACAATAAAGTCTTCTAAAACCCCAATTTCCACTTCTTTGTAGCATCATTTCTAGGACTGAATGCCGTTCTTGCAGACAGGAATGGATATTTTTCCATGCAAGGAAAGAACTTCCCTCTTACCTCACACCTGCTTTTAGCTATCATGAGGCAAAGAATCAAGGTGAACTCTTTAAAGTAGTTTCTAGTGCCTTCTTACATTGAGCAAGACTGTTAGCACATGAACTCCTGAGTTCCCTTGACGCCAGGGACACTACGGGAAGGGAGCTTTCCTAAACCAGTGAAATAGTAGAAGGGAAAGTAATTTGTTAAGTCACCCATACTGTTGACTTTTATTTACCATGTTATCAACCTCTACAGCTTTCAACAGGAGGAACAAAGGCTTTTATTACAGGTGTCAGCTAATGCAGGGAAGTAATTATGTTAATGAACAAGACAAACAGAGATATGTGAGGCAGAGTCAGGGGAATTAGCTCATGCAATGCATCAGAGCACATTTTAGCAGGGCACAGGTGACAAATGTCCTCGTGACTGACAAATGAGGGAACTGAACCAGCGATCTCAGGAACAGAGGTGCAAGTAGTTATTGCTGCTCTAAAAAAACTCCAACAAACATGCAGTTCACGAGTCCAACCTCTAAGTTTTATCTGAAGGTCACAAACCTACTTTGTAAGAGCTGAATGCTACCTAACTGCCTAAAAAATTCAATCAGAGAATGAACTAGTTTCAGGAAGTATCGTCTCCTCTTGACTGGTTTAGAAAGCACCTGGATTACTGATTTAAAATTAGCAGCTATCTTTTAAACATCTGATGTTAGATGAAATGTATTCTACCCCTATTGTTTCAGTAGGAGAGATAGAATGGGCAGAGCAAAAGATGGCCCTGTTATACAGGTTACTTGAACTGCCTAAGCTTAGCAGCATCTGTATCTTAGTGCTTTTCCAACTCATTTTTTTTTTTAGTAAGAGAGCAAAGACTTAGCTTCAGAATCTACACTCAGTAAAGTCTTCCCTCCTCACTGTCTGCTTGCTCTTCCCTCTCCTGCCTGCTTGCAGAAGGACTGATAAAACCACTCCTCCAAAGCAAGTGCATTTCAGCAACCTTCTAGTTCTTTTCTCTGTCAAGAGCTTCCTGAAAAACAGGATCCAAAGGAGGATAAAAATCATCTTTTTCCCAGCCTAATCCTCCACAGCAGGCACCACATCAACTCCAACTACTCAAGCTGCTAATTGCAGAGGCAGAAGACCCTGGAAACCCTTGCACTCACCTCCTATCAGCCTGTGCCACCTACAGCTCCCCAATATCCATCTTGGGCTGCCAATATCTTAACAACCTGCTTTCCCTCCCACTGGGACATGCTTGGCTGAAGGGGGTCTGCACAGCATGAGGCTTTGATGAACAGTGCATCTCACTTTTGTTTTATTCTGTAAAGGATATTTTCAGGGTGTATTGGACACTTGTGGCAAACAAACACACTGCCTGGGGGCACTTAAAAGCCAAGCAAGAAATTAGTCATGCTAAAGTTTTTGAAATGTGTGAAAACTGTTTTTCTGCTTTACTAAAAGCTACACGCTTGGTCTACTTTCAATGCAACTGGCAGCATATCAGTAAGAATATAAATACAGCATTTTAGCAGGTGACAAGTTATGGAACAAGATATTAGTCCTCATTAATTGATGTGTTGTTGGCTTGTGCCAATGTGACTTGTCTTAAGCTCTTTCTTCACTCCACATTTTCTCCCTGTTGAAAACTCACCTGTGACAAGTCACCGTTGCTCAGCTGACAGCTAGCAATCTGTCCATGGGTCCAGCACAAAGGTTGCACTGCAATTAAAGTTATTAAATGCCCTTAAGACAAGTTCAGGCACAGGAATGCAGGAATAGGCATGCCAAAATAGGTCATTCTTATAAGCCTTAATTATGGTAGCATGGCTGAGATGAATCATTTTAAATCCAGAAGTGAAAATCCAAATGTCACTCCACTCCCACATCTCATGCTGCTGTCTGAGATGTAAGTGAATATTTGACCCGTTCTTTGGGAAAGACTCAAACATCACTCTAGACTCATGATGCCATTGGACAATGCTGGTTACAGAAGTATTCATGTCTTAACCAAGATGGCACTTGGGACTGGGACAGACTTTAGACCTATTTCTGTAGAGAGAATAGAATATATTGCTATGATGCTTTGCATTGGACATCCTCTGCTCACCTAGAGGCTGGATGATCCTAGAAGCTGGACTGCCCTAGTGCAGCACCAAGCGTGGGTGAAGAGCCTTAAAAATCACTGTCCCCTGACGCCAAACAAGGAGTTGATGCTAAACACCACCCATAACTATGCAATGGTTTGGAAAGACTGGCACTACTAATAGACTGGAAGAGAGAAAAGGGAATGGGTTGCTGTCCTCCTGCCAGCACATCTGCCTTTGATTCAAGTGCTACCATGTTTAAGATACAAGTTTTAGAAGTGCAAAATGCTATGTGAGAACCTGGTTTAAAGTCCATGTGTCCCACTGTTACTGCATGAAGAAGGAGATTCCCCTGAACAGCTCCTCTTGGAACTGAGGAAGGGTCTTCACAGGACAGGGCAGTCTAAACAGACATTGACAAGGCAAGGACATCACCTGCTGTGCACAGACCAGCCCTGAACACAGAGCCTCACTCAAAGGACACACACACTTTTTCTTCCTCCTGAAGAGGACCACACTATGCAGAGGCCTCTGGACTCCTTCCCTGCTGAGTTCAGCACACATCAAATCTGAATGCACCCCCCTGTCACTCCAGAGCCTCCCTCGAGGGCACCCCAACATTCACATTCACATGTGGCAAAGAAACTTAGTGCACTGACATTGCCACAGAGAAACAAATGAAGTCAGGATGACCTGACACCAGGCAGCACAGCTTCAAGGATAAATGTTCCTCATTTGGCAGGATGGATGGGAGCTCTAATTTCCTGGACTAATACTAGCAGTGAAAAATCAATTACACCGAGGTCTTTTAATTTAATCAAGCAAATGTATTAGGAGGTACATGGGCATATGCACAGGCAGGCAGCTGAAGAAAAAAGAGAAAGGGGTCGCAGAGCTTGCTCATGATAGATTTCAAACATACTCAGAACTGAAATGAGGGCTGTACTAGTGTTCACTCAGCAGGGAATAACAGCAAGGAGTAAATAACTGAGAAGAGCTTTGGATACATCCTGGGTTTTCAGGTTAAATAAAAAGCCAAGACAAATTAAAGGAGTGGAAAATGATGTGCTTCTTGGGATTATTCATTAGGGCAAGACATTGGCTGCGGCCAGAGGAATTTCAACCTGAAAGATGATTTCCTGTCAGTCACCACAGTATGGGTGATTGGTAACAGCAAGGATGCTGTTACACTGGCATGTGTCCTTTTATCAGGAGTATGCTTCAAAGCCACAAACTCCTTGCTGAAAGCCAGCACTGCCATGGTCATCTAGAGAGAGTACTGATGCATTGACTTTAGCCTGCAGACATTATAGACCAAGGCCTCAATGATCCAAGCACAAACTGCACGCAGTAACAGACAATTTCTCATGCAAAAATCTCCTGATCTAAAGACAGAAAAATTGAGAGGACTGTGTTCTTCTTTTATAGACAGGAAAGTGAGGCACAGATGGAGTGTAGGATTCCCCAAGGTCACTTAGGGCGTCAGTAGCAAATATGGGAGTAAATACATTTCTCCTGAAAAGTGATGAACTATTGAAAATTTGAACATATCCATCTTTCCAGATATGGCACAGACATTAAAAGTTAGTGGATACCCACACTTTGAAAATGCGCCTACACATCACCTGAGTTTTTCTTAATATGGTGGGACTTCTCTGGAAAGAGCAGGGCAGCAGATGTCTGTGTCAGAGCTCTGCAGTCCAGATGTGGCTTGGAGGTCAGATTTTACTCGTTGGGAAAGAGACTGCATTCAGAGTGGGGCAGGAAGGCTGCAAACAATGAGGTCTTAACCCTAGAAACAAGAACAATTTTATAGAAGACAAAATTAAATTTATACTAGGGAAACTGGGATATTGTAAAGCGAGATTTTTGCTGTCACACGCAAACATAAAATAGATGCTAAAGACCAGAAATGCTATTACTTCATGGATGCAAAGAAAGAATTCAGGTACCATTATTTCTGCTTGACTTGCGCTTGACAGCAGTTTTCCTCCTGATGCTTGTTAATGCCAGCATAAACAGAGGCCAACCACTGACACATACCATCAGCGCTAATAAAAAGCACGGTTGCTTGGCACACAAAGATCCTTCAGAAAGCTCCTAATAACTTTAGAAGCTGCTGTTATTATCACTATAGCCTCTATGAATGTTAGTTAAAGCACTTCGAAATGGAGGAAGCAAGCTGCAAGGGTGCCATATCATCTCAGCTGACTTTATAGCAGCAATAACATTTTGATTTCTAATCCACCATTATTTTAAATGAGAAACTCTCATAGCTAGAGCTCAGCCTTTCTTATTGCTTTGTCACATTGCCCTTTACTTTATGGCAATTCACAGTCAATCCCATCACTGGGATAAGTGATAGTCCACAGGTTGTTGTGCGCTGATCCCTACAGTGACTCATCAAGTGAGCGAAATGCCTGCTTCCCAGGTGATAATGCGTTAGTAGTTGCTTGCTAGGTCCTGCTCTCTGGCTCTGGGGCTGATAGGTTTACATCCAAATAGAAAAAGTCAATGCTTGTGCACGTCCCTCACACACTCACCCTAATGGCCTTCTGTTCACAACTGCCATCTTCTCAGACCTCTCATTGCCTCCCTGTTGGAGCAGGCCAGCTGATTTATAGGTCTCTCCTGCTTCCAGCAACTCTGAGAGGTACAGGCTTCATCACAAGAGATGACTGGGGCATTCCTTCCTCACAGCAAGAGCATTCCTCAGTTCTTCAGTTCAAGAAAGCCTTTTTTCTCTAGCCTCATGCCTAGGTGAGCCTCTCCCCTGTTGACGTTAGCCAGCTAGCTAGCAGAGGTCCACCTTTGCTCAAGGCAGCCTTGTAAGCACTTTGCTATAGGACAAAGGTTAGAGAACAACCAGAGTGATTTTGATGAGAAATAACTGCAGTTACACAGCCTCAAGGGGTGTCTTTGACAGATCTAAGACCTCATTAGCACAGTATTGCACTTATTTATGGAATTTTTAATACACTTCAGCAAAAAAAGGTGCTATATAAATTGAGTCTTGCTTGGAAGGTGCAAAAATCAGGACTTTCAGTCACTGCACCCTGTAACAAATGGGGACATGAGCAGAGTAAGGGGAAAAAGTTCAAGGTAGGTAGCAAGGGGAGTGGTTATGCCAATTCAGTATGTGGAACCTGTGAAAGAAAAATAGTGAAAGTCTCTTGTCTTACAAATAGGACTAAGGAAAAAGAAAAAAATATTGGAAACTATTATAAAGCCTGGGCAGCTCAGTGTAACCAATGATGGAAGTGGATGTCTTCCATGAAATCTTGCACTCCAGAGCCTCTGGGTTGTGAAAATGGCCAGTATGGTACCAGTTTGACCAGCATAGTTAGTTTGGTACATTGAGAAGGGCCAGTACAGCATGAACATCTGCAACAAGCCATTTGAGCTGCTGGTTATGCCCATTTGGGTCATGCAGCGTGCTTTCAGTACACCAGCATTGTCACACCAGTACAGCGCCTAGTGTGGGTGCAGTTACAGTGGTGCAACTACAGTTTCTGATGTGTGCATCAAGCTCTGGTGATGAAATACAAGACCTCGGGCAAATGACGAAAAGAAAAGTATGTGGCAGAAAAAAAAGTCTTCCAGATCCAGCTGTGCTGGTGAGAGACGACACAAACCACCCCACTGTGTTTCTTCCTCCTTTGCACTTTAAGTGCATCCACTGGTGATTGGTCAAGATGCTCGGGCTGGGTTTCCTGTGTGGGTTGGATTTTCTTTCCAAACTTGCTTTCATTGGTACGAAGCATTTTTCCCCTACCTGAAAGCATCTTTTCTTACCGAAGACCAGTCCTTGACAGGAAATTCTCACCAATGTGAATTTTACAGTCGCAGTCTTTATGCTGTTGTATATCCTGTGTACATCTTAGTAATTTCACAATATTCAAGAAACTTCAGTCAAGAAACCTCTTAGTGTTCTCCGGTCCCAGGCTTCAGCATAGCAGGTGTATCAGAGACCATTGTGGAGGAGATGTTGGTAAATATAGTTATCTCAGAAACCTGACCAAAGCTGACAAATGACAGGAAGATGCATTATGAGGTCCTTACAATTGTCATAACTGAGGGCTTCACCAAGTTCAAACCTTTATTTTCACAACCTCCCTGTAAAAGCAGTATGATACTCACTTGACAGATAAAAAAATGCGGTTACGTGACCTTTCCCATGAAGTAGGATGTTTTGATACTAGTAAACAAATAAAGTCAAGGCATGAGCACTTTCCAGTGATCACCCACATTGTCAGCGTGGTCTGTAGCTCGGTAGAGGGTTTTTCAGAGGCTATTTGATGACACATGGGGAACTGGAGACAGATCCAGGCTAAGCCAAAATGAAGGATAACAGCAAAGAGAAAGACATTCACTACAGCAAAAACATTCACTACTCTGCTAGACCACAGAGTGGAAAGAGAGGAGAAGAGAACTTTCATGAGTGAAGAGGAGGACAGCTCTTGTCCATTCCAAAGACATCAGCTTGATGCATGTTTGTTGTCTCTCTGAAAGCATTGAGCAAGCTCACTGCAAGGATATGGTAAGGTGTTTCATGATTGTGTCTTATGAGTACATGTGCATGACTGCAACTAAAGCTCAAAACACCCCCTCACTTATCTGCTTATCTAAATGTTTTTATTTCTGAGGTAAGCCTTGTTGATGCTCCTGGTGAGTCAGCAGCTAGCGCTGTGCAACAGGCATCTCCCCAGTCCCAGAGGCTGCAATGCTCTGAGGAGGGTGCACTCTAGAGGTAAAGATGTAGTCAAGACCCAAGCACAGCCATCAGACGATATAACTGCAGCATTTCAGAGCAGTCTTGGAGCCACTTCCTCCAGCCCTGTTTTCTGACCTCAACTTTAGAAGAATAAGCAGACATTCTCTTGTGGTCAAGAAAAAAACCTGAGACTTTGAAGACTAGGGGTTGTGGTGGGTTGACCCTGGCTGAATATCAGTTAACCACCAAAGCTTCTCTATCACTCCTCTCCTCAACTGGACAGGGAAGATAAAATATAATGACAAGCACATGGGTCGAGATAAGAACAGGGAGAGATCACTCAGCAGCTACCATCATGGGCAAAACAGACTTGATCTGGAGAAGTCAGTTTAATTTATTACCAGTCGAGTCAGATTGGTAATAAAGTAGGGTACTAAGAAATCAAACCAAATCTTAGGGGTTTACTTCTGCATAGAGCACAGATCAAAAGGAAGCATGGCCCAAAGATGCAGGTGTTCAGAGGTCAAAGCCATGGGTGCAGTAGGAGACCATCTCACTGTCATCCAGCACCTTCATAATCCTGCTCATAGACAAGCCTCTCTGCACAGTGTAGGGGTAAAGGATGGAACCCAAAGCCACAAGGCAGAGATATACTAGATCACTGAGGACACAATAGATAAAATTTCTGGCACTGAGGCTGTGCCAATACACCCCTTCATCAAACCTGGCACCAAACCTTTAAGCTGCTCCTGGTTGTGACATAGGTCTCAGGGCTTTCCAGAAAGCAAAGAAATTAAGATTTACCTTTTGGCCATGGCCACTTAATACCATTAGCAGAGTCCTGCAAAGAGGACGTTGTGATGTTTGCCTTTCTTTGGCATTTCCAATCACAAAAGCCTAAATCCAGGCTTAACTCCAGGGCTACAAAGCTAGGCAAGCCCTCCTTAGTGCAAGAGCAGTCCACACAGTCTCCAGCAAAGTCTGACAGGCTAAATCATTTCCAGATCCAAAAATGTTGAGGACAGTTGCTTTTTCCCTACCAGCAATACATGCCTTCAAGCCAAGATAGCCTGGACATAAGTTATAAGCTATGGTCAATCAACATAAGATTTTATAGAGCTCAGCCTCCTTCATTCCCCCTTATAGGCTGCGTAGAAATGACACCTTTGGTTTTGTGGAGCGCATGAAGGGAGCAAGCCCACACACAAACTAACCAGCAAGACACATGCTGCTCCCATTCAGGCTGCAGTTGGATGCAATTCCCTTCCTTCACATACACTATTAATAAATTGCTTTAATCTCACAGTACCTATTGGATAAGCTTCTGCAGACCATGGTAACAGAGCAAAAGAAAATTACTATTATTCTTCATACAGAGTATAAATAACTGGTACATTTTCAATGCACATCAGATCTGTGAAATCACTAGATTTCTTCTTTTGGTCTGGTTCTGGTAAAAAGGACAACCAGAACACCAAGGGGAGCTTCTGAGTTTCCTCCAAAGTGAAAATGCTGCCATGCTTTATCAGAGCCACACACATGGATGAAACTCAGTGCAGTCCTCTGAAACAGCCAGAAGAACTCTCCCAAGTCACCAAGAGGAGTGGATCGGATCTGCAGAGGTGAACATGCAGCCCTGGGGTTGGACAATGAAGAGGAAAAACAAGCTTGTTTCAGCTCCCCAGTACCTGCAGAGCAGCCAGTGTGTCACAGTCTAGATGTTTAAGAGGTCAGGGTGATATCACTAATTGCAGGGATAAATTTGCTGTCTAAGCCACTTTCTACTTTGCTTGAAAGAGGAAAAAATACAACAAGCAGATGCAAATGGAAACATGGATCTCTCTAAGAAGTCATTTACATGGCCCTAAGGTGGTAACTTTGAGACAGCTATTTTTATAAGCTTATTTTAAATAAGCTATTTCATTTAAAATGCAGTTATTTTTAAAAGACTGCTAGGGGAAAAAACTATGGAGCAGATACAGAAGACAACAAGGATGATACACAGGCGTGAGAAAATGCCTTAGGAGACTTAAGAACTGAATCTGTTCAGTTAACAAAAGGAAAAGTTAACGGAGACATGACCTCGGTGTGTAAAAGCCTAAGGGGGTGGTAACTCAGGGTAACGGTGGGCTCATTAGCAGGACAAAAATTAAAGAGTGGAAATTAAAGCTGAAAAAATTTAATCTGGAATTTACTGAAATGGCAGCTTCTTCCTTTCCGACAGCTGCCAGTGCAGAGAGGTGACTGCTAAATGAATATGCACAGGTTAGGGGTTAGCTAAATACAGTTTAATCAGAATTAAGAAGGCGCAAAGTAGCAACCTGCTTCATACAGTCCAGGTGTTACACCAGCGCCCCCACTTCACCAGACCTACTTCAGCTCATGGAAGAGGCCCCAAAGCATTGGGATCAAACTTTTCTCAAATACTAAGGATCTTTTCATGGCTGCTGGGTTATAAACACATTCTTGTGTTTACAACAGAAATAACCTGGTGAACTGCTCTGCCATCCATTTATATCCTTTGCTGAGTATTTGGCATTCTTTGCATAGTTCCCCTGCCACAGAGGGCTTCTGCCTATCCAAATATTTATGTGGGTGTCATCACTAGAGCATCTGAACATTTAGTTTTCTTTAAACAACCTACCTTTAGGTGAAGAAGTTTTGTTCCTGGTCACGAAAAACATCTACAACAGGATGAAAACTGGGCTAGAGCAGTGTCATTCATGCTATAACAATGTGAAATTGGCTTTTTAATAACTCCAGGTAACCCGCATCCCTATTTTATTCCTCTCAAGAGAAACCAGGTCAATTGTGTTTCATGCTGCAGAGATTGCCTACAAAACAGAAAAAATAAAAGAAAAGAAGAAGGAAACCTGCTGGTGAATATATTTAGTACAGCAGCTCCACACGTGACTGCATCGTTTCCTTATGTCGTTTCTCTAGGGAGAAGCACTATAAAGTGGCCCCAGTATTCAAGATGTGAACAAATCCCTATTAACTCAGTGGCAACCAGTAACTCTTGTGGTGCCTGGACTTTCTCCTACCACCAGAGCAGCACAGGGACGCTACTTATCACTGACATGTGCCAGCAGCACCATTTCTGCCCATTGAGCCATGAAGACTTTTAGAAGTAGTCAGAAAAATGGGGTGATGGTCACAGCTTGGTGTCAGCTTCAAATACAGACACTGCTAAATGCCTCCTGAGGCAAATTAGTATTACTATTATTCCAGCCTCTCAAAGGCTGCTTTGAATATGAAGATGCACACTCACGCCATGTAACAGTGCACTTCTGACTGTGGCTACATTAGGTCTTTTAAAGGCATCCGTCCACCCTTTCTTTGGGAAAATTCAAGAAACTATGTAAAAAATGAAACAGTGAAAGAATTGAGGCCTTCTGAGTGCCTGGTGCAGTTTGGTGTGATCTTTGCTGCTCTTGCTGGCTTTTCTAATGTTAAGGGAAATTGACCCAACCTGGCCCAAGAAAGAACATCCAAGTCTCCGGAAACCAATAGCCAGGTTTGATACAAGAGGCCTTGCAACTATATGATCCTTTGAGAAAGCCAGGTTGAATGAAATATGTGTAATTCCTGGGTTCAGACTAGCCAAAATCAGCAGCTTCTTCAGTCCAAGTGTTCAATCACTGCTGCTTTCAACGCCCCATCCTCAGGCAATGTCTTTTTTTCCTTGCAATTTTCCTGCATCCCATTCACCAGCTGAGATTGGCCTCAAGATTCAAGTATCATTGTCTAGCTCGAAGGGCGCTTCACTTTCACACAAAGAAGCTTCAAGCACTGAGGTGCAGGCTTTGAAACCAGACAGGCTCCTCCAGACAAGAAGGGCTGTTATTCTCTCACTAAGAAATAAAAGCTCTGGGTGGGTGAAGAAAGGGGAAAAAGAAGCATGCTGGCACCAAAGACACAAGAGACATACCACTGAATATTTCCTTCTGGATATTTATTTCTGGATGCTGAGACTAGCATCCAGAAGGAAATCCTCATCCAAAGGACCAGGAGCTTTTCATATCAAAGCATTTGAATTTTTGAGAATTTAATTCAATTTCTCATTGTTAAGGGCTTGGCCACGAATGCAGGAGATGATACGGCAAAACTGATTGCAGTGGTTTCTTACTTTCTAGTCCTGGTCCTGGATTTTTTTGGAGGCTTCTTCTTGGAGGCAAAAAAGTCCTGCACTGGCATGATACTGGCTTGATCCCACTGCTGATCCCACCTATCATCAGCTTAGTTCAGAAAGCACTATTTGAGGTAGGGGTTTTGCAGGAACAGATGCCAAACGCCATAGATTTGTACCTTCTAGTCTCCACAGGCCCCCTCCATGTACTTCCTCTTGCAAGACAGCAAAGTCAAACTCTGTGGATATACAGTGCGGATACCAGAAGAAAAAAAGAGGTGAAAAGAAACACAAATTGGATTGCTGCTGCATTGGATTAGTATTAGTGGCAAAAAAAAAGGCGTTCAGGATCTAGTCACTCATGACTGACACCAATGAGAACACCAACGTTATATGGTGCAAGACAGATTTCTTGCAGGGTGTTCAGTTCATGGTACCTGCCGGGTCTCCTTGGCTGATGATGTGATACCAGGAGGGCAGTGAAGACAACTCTTAACAGTTTTCAAACCAGCCCTTCACAGTCAGTTAAAACACTGAGATTTTTGCATGTGGTTGGTTGCTTGTTCTGAGTTGGTTTATTTTTTCCCCTTTCCCATTCCTCTCAAACTCTGAGTTTTCACACATCAACCCTTAAGAGAGCTCAAGTGAGGAAAATTTTTCTCCCTAAGATCAAGCTGTCATGGCCCTGCTTGGTTCACATGCATCCTTTTCTCTCACTCCAGCGTTGCCTCTCACCACTTCCCACCCTCTTTCGCCGCCTGTGTCAGCAGCACCAGGGAGAAAATCTGCTGAGCTTCCCCTCTGCTCTTCTCACTCTCCTTCCTCTGTAATTCCCCCAACAAAACCTTAGTTTTGCGTCCTCCCCACTGGATGCTCACTGCCCTCCTCAAGAGAAGAAACCAGTGACCCTGTTTGCTGCTCTGCTCCTCCTTCCCCAGCTTTGTCTTTCACACACACGTGGGATCACCCTCCTCTATCCAATTTTCATTTCTTTGAGCAGTCAACAATGGAGTATTTTCTTCATGTTTAAGTAATTTTCTGGAGTTTTTTTCCAGCTTGAAACTCTGCGGATTGTGTCTGTTCTGGTTCCTCCATCACCACCTAATGGCATGCAAGAAAACAGCAACTGGATCCTGGTAAATTCTGTGTAACTGGTGTTAAGGATGCAGGCTATCACAGAGGCACCTACAGGACCTTGTGTGCAGCAATGTCACCGTGGATTTATTTAAGAGACCAGTGCACATACCTCTGACAGAATAGCCAAAACTAGGCCTGCCTCACCAGTCCACAGACAGAGCAGGCTTTCCCAGGGACACTAACAATAATTACTCCCATTTTAGTGTAGTGAACAGAGACCCAGAAGGGTAAAATGCTCGAAGGGTGGAAGCAGTGCAGCACAGGGAGGAATTAACTCAGGCCCTTCATCATCGCAGAAGCGTACAGAACTCCTTCCCTGATTCAGGTGTGCATGTGTACATACTTAAACTGATATTCAGTGCCAGTCCAGGCCTGCTAAATAGAGCCAAGCCCTTCCAAATAGATTTGTACAGGCAGTAAATGGCACAGGGTGAGAACAGGGCAAGGACCTTCTGCCTCTCCCTTACACCGAGGCAAAGCCACAAGTCATAATGTCCAGTTCTTACACAGATCTTTACCTTGATCACAAGCAGGCACCCAATCAGCCCTCACTTACCTGCTCACAAGCAAAACATCTGAGCTTGAGCTGCTTCACCCTTTTTTTTCCCAAAAAATATTCCTCCTTTTTTCACTGCTTCTAGCCATGCTTTTAATGTCCCACTCAAAAAAACCCCATTCAAAATACAATTTCTCTGACATATTCCTACAAACAAACTTGATGCCGTACAGTTTATGAGGTCTACAACATCCAACACGTCGATAAACCCTGCATAATGAGAAACTTAAGGGCAAATTTTACACCAAGAGCATGCCTAGGATAGAATGAAACCTTAATCAAGAGGAGACACTGAGATTTATTTCCAGAAGGGGCAGTACTTCTGTCATCAAGAAATACAAAGCCAGAAGTTATCTATCTTGGCTCTTTCTCCCAGCAAAACAGTGTAAGAATGCATGTTTTATCAATGGAAGTTAAGCCTGAGTCAGGACTGACCCATCTCCCTTACCAAAAAAACAAAACTGTAGGCAGACAAGGCTACACCCAGGCACTCCTGACCACTGACTCCCTCTAAACTACCCCAACTGCACACCTTGCCTAGAAAGGTGGATATCTGTCTCCCTGTTTCTGGTGTCAGCCCAGCTGGACCAGTCATCATCTGTCTGGACAACAACACTTTGTTGGAGGACTCCTTGGCCTCCCCAGACAGAAACCATCATCTGGCAGGCACAAGGAGAGCGTGCCTGGCTGATGGGCAGCTCAGATTTGCTCTTTTGGGAGGTAATGAAACACTGTTTTCCTCCTCACCATGCACAGCAGCTAATTAGAGCATCTGCTCTCCAGAGATCACACAGGCTTAAACATTTCCCTAGATTAAAAACAAAAACATCACTTGGAACTGTCAGACACAATAAAAAGAGACACGGACAGGTCTGCCAGAGCTGAAAGCCACTGGCAATGTAAGGAAAAAAACAGGGCATGTGGCATGTCAAGGATGTCTTGCCCCTTGAAGGGTGAAACACAAGGGAAGAGCTTGCTTTGCTACAGCTAAGCTTTATCCCAGCCCTCTGAAGAGGGAAATCATCTGCCCTCAAGAGCCCAATTCCATTACACACTGTTTTCACTGAGTTTTCCTCTAGGCCCACTCTTTAACTCAGGGATGCTGGAAGGGGAATGGATGGAAAGAGTCATGAGAAGAAATCAGGGCTCCTGGTTTCAGAGACAGCAGTAGGGTAGAGGAACTGGGGCACAGGATAGTATCCTGAACTCAGAGGAGATTTGAACCACCTCTGTTCTGCTGCCCACATTGCTCAGGGTGTTGGCAATCCCATTGCCCTGGGTAAAGGGGAGTAAAGTCAGACTGGGGAGACCTGGTCTGCTAACAGGCAGCTCAAGGAGCAGCCCAAGAAAGACATCGACTCTCTTTCCAGCTCCACTACTGCACGAAGATGTGACTGTAGCTTCTCACCCCTGCCTCAGTTTCTCTTGTTTGAAACTCATGGTGTTGATCATGACTGTAGAAGGGTCCTGATGAAAGCGAGACATGGTGACAAGGGCTGCTAGCACTGGGGTTCATACTCTACCATCACAGTTCTGTTCTGTTCAGGTTCCCCAGCTGATGATGCTATATGAGGAAGAAACCAGCAGTGTTTGGGGACACATATGGCTTCATTCAGCACTTCTTCAAGTCAAGGCACCTGCTTTTACTCTATCCTCTCTACATGTCCAGCAAGAAAAATCTTACCTTGCTTATTCATTGAAAATATTCATAGCGTTTTGCATCATGCTTGCTAATGCAGAGGGGTCTGTTCCACCACCCACAAGCAAGGTTAGATTTACTTTCTCCTAACAGCGAATTTCACAGTTCTCATTGCCTTTTCATAAAGACTTTGAATCACAAGTTGCTTCACTTCACACTCAGGGAAGGAGCCGGTTTTCCCTGTTCAGTCACGTCTGACATGGGTATTTGCTACTCACTTGCTCGGAATGCAGAAGGAAAACAAGCAACACGTTTACCTTGGCCAAATAAAAACCAGTCTGATTCTCCCCTGCTATCATAAAGCAAAGAGAATGGAAAATACCAGCACCTTGGTACCTTTTGTATTCACTTTGTAAAGACATATCTATAGTGAAAATACAAGGGCAATCCATCACCTTCTGTTTGTTAATGTCATAAGTATTTCTGTCACCTCAGGACCCATTATTCTTGAGTCCAGCTCTGCAGTGTTAAATTTACACCCTATTACCAAAAGTGGCTTAATTTAAGCTAATTTATAGGCTGTTTTGGTTTTTAGCTGCCTACATACCTCTCTAAGGTGCAGTTGGGGTTGCAGGGATTGAAGTTCAGCTGGCCTTGTGGATGAGAGCTAGATGTTGAGGCTAGGATTTTAGCTGACAGCTCCTATTCTCCCCAGTGATACAGGGATCCTCACAGCAGCTTTCAGAGTCCTCATCCACGCATGGCTAAGCCAGCCTTACATGTGAAATCCAGCTGAACACACATTGCTATCCCCTCCCTCAATATAAACCTTCTGAACCTTGATCCTAGGGCAGGCTGTGTTTCCCTAAATCCAACATCAGGAGTCACACAGCTGTCCCAATCAAGTTTCCTTGCTCTTCTTTCTCATTCATTTCTGAGGACTCAAAGATACTGTTTTTATTGTGAGGATAACGCTTGATAGCTATTCCTGTTAATCTCTAGAGACAAAGCTCTTTCTGGAACACAACTTTAACATAAGCTTTCTGGTCTCAGGTAGTAAAAATGGGTAATATTTTTCCTTATTCAGAAGTTTAGCTTTCATAACCAGCATTTTCATTTTCCCCATCTCTACTGCTGCTGTCTTCATACACCTATACAACCGTCCTAACATTCAGGATTGGGTTCGGAGGTCAGCTTTAATCCTGGCTTTATCAGGACCTGCCAAGCTTTTCCCTAGGATTTCTTTCCCTTCTGGACAAAGACAGTAGGCATTCCAAGGACATCACTCTCAACCAGCTCCAACTGCAACTACTGAGCAGCACAATCCTGCCTCTAGCTCACAGACACCTCCCTGCACACCTCCAAATGAAGATGTCTCAATCTGCCAAGTGGTTCCCACATTTAAAGTTGAATCAGTTGCTTTTGGGAAGGTCTGAACCCATTTTGGACTTCCAGCTGCCTTTTCTCAAGGACATTGTTCTCTTGTAAATTTACTGTCACACCTGCCAATCCCATGCAAATGGATTAGATACCATCTCAAATGGTGTTTGGCAGATGTGTATAGGTAACTGAATCACACCTGAGATGGGCAGGATAAGGGACCTGAAGTACGTGCCACTGCTGTCTCTTTCTCTCCTGTAATAGGAGTCCAGGGTGTCTGGTTTAGACATGAAGTTTAATTTTTACATGTTAGTTAAGATTACTCCTCTGCTGAGAATGCTGAGGATGTTTAGCCTCAATAAGAGAAAGCTCTGGAGGTTCTTGTTAATTTATACAAATACCTGAAGGGAGGTGGAAAGAAGACAGAGACAGACTGTCCTAGGTGGTGCCCACACGACAAAAGGCAATGGGCACACACCAAAATATGGGAAATTCCACTCAGACATAAGAGAAGAACCTTTTCACTGTGGAACAGGCTGCCCAGAGAGGTTGTGGAGTTTCCACCCTTGGAGATATTCAAAACCTGATGATTTACATCCTTCTCCCAAAATCATGCCTTGGTTATGGAAAGGTGTATCTAGAGGTGCCCAAAGCACAGCCCATGAGTAAGCGGGCAGTTAAGAAGCTAGGACAATCCAGCCTCTAGCACTTCAGCTCAAATGCTGGCCCTTTTATTTTACAGTCTAGAAGAACCATTTATTAACCGAGATGGGAAGGTTTTATGGAAGTGAGCTCATCTCACTGCTTCCTTTTAGTACAGCAATTTCCCTCCTGGGTTCCCACCCACACCCATGGTACGCACATACACACACATGCCTCTTACACACACAGCCACCCACATGTCAGCTTCAGTACACAACAGGCAAACACACCCAAACAAATATGTGCCCAAGCACCCTCATGGTCCACCCAAGAAACATGAAGTTGCTGAGCTCAACTCTTTCTAGCTTCCCAGTTTGATCAGATCACTCTTTAGCTTTTTCCACTGAGTCCTCATCCATCTGCTCATGTAATCACAGCATTTCTGAATCACTGTGATTTCATTGATTTCTAAGAAGTTGCTCTAGATTTATGCTGACCAAACAGACCAGAAACAGTTGGCAGTTTTCTTAAATGATCTTCCCTCAAATCGATACTTGATAGATGAGAGGGATGCTTGAGACTGAATGCAATTTCTTCAGAATGGAAGATACTTCATTACAATGTGACTGCTTTGTTTCCTACAGCAAACTTGCAGTCTTTTAAAATGATAATAGGTATAAATTAAATCAAAACAAATCAAATATCCCATGTGAAAGATAATACAATGATGCTTGCAGCAAACCTCCCTTTTGAAAGACAAATGAGTTTCGTCGTTATTTTTAAAGGATTTAGCTAACATCTAGAGGCACAAGCTGCAGTTAAAAAGAAAATTCAGTTTGTTTAACGGGGATGTGGTCCTGGGCAACTGGCTCTAGGAGGCCCTCCTTAACTGGGGCAGTTGGACCAGATGACCTCCAGAGGTCCTTTCTAACCCCAACCATTCTATGACTCTGGGACATCTCCCAGTACAAACCCAGACAACCAAAGTATTATCATACCATAAAACACATCTTACCGCTGTGACCAGGTCATAAATATGCGTCAGTCAGGGTTTGGCTCAGCACAATAGCCTATCCTTCCATACATACCTGTAATATGCACAAGCTATGGGAAAAAGAGTATCTCCACACACAAGAGCCTTTCACTGCTGGGAACTTTTCACAGTTGGCTTTGCAACAGCTTGGCATGAGGACAGTAAGCTTGGCTTTGCCTAGAGGAAATGTTCCAGGAGCTGATGGGGCAAGAGTTATTCTGGGAAATCCATATGAGTTTTGGCCATAGTCCTAACACAGGAAACACAGGGCGGTAGACTCAATAAAGAGAGGAGAAACATTTCACAACACAGAGATTATCTTCAAACAGAGCCACAGTTGGGTCTTCCCAGCTGAAGCACAAGTAACTGGGAGGGATGGATTGAGAAAAGGCTTGTCCACCTACCTACCATCCTTCCACCACCCCTGGAGCATCACCAGGGAAGGTGATTCCAGAAGGGAAGATCCTTAAAAGCTGTAATCCTTCTAGACACCATCATGTGGCACAGGAAGCCATAGGAGTGCCTGACAGCACATCACAGCCAATCCTCCCTGGGTATGCAGTCTCTCAGCAATGAGAAGTGGTGGTACTGCTTTTGAATGACTTTGGTGCTGAATTGCTGCTGCTGGAAAAGTCTCAACAGAGAGACTTCAGCTGTCAAAGCCCATGGCAAAGCTGGCCCATCCGTCTCGATGTCCCACTTACTGCAGCTGCAAATCCCAGCAGCCCCATCACTGAGTGTGTCACTGGTTTATCCCATTTGCGAATCCAGACATTTATTTTGAACTTAGATGCATGAAAACAGGTGACCTGAACTACAACAGGTATAGACAAGTGAAAGGTTAACAGAGGGTGCTGGAAAACGCAAAGGTTTTTCAAATAAATGAAAAAGTGACTTCAGGGTGGCTCCAGCTCAACAGAAAAAGCAGAAATAAATTAACTTCCCTCAATAAAATCACATGCTTAGCTACTGCCAAGACATGAAAGAGACTGGAGATCTTTTCTTGGCTAAAAAGAGCAAGTTTACTTTAGCCATGTCAGGTTTGCAAGATGATGGACATGCGAAATATGGATGTGCACAACCTCTGTGTCAGTATTTAAAAGGGTAACTATAAATAGGATGGATGTTCCAGTATTCAAAGGGTGGCTACAAAGAAGATGGAGAGCCCCTTTGACAAGGAGTCACATGGAAAAGACAAAGGGTGATGGGCACAAGTTACTCCTGGGGAGAGTCTAACCAGATGCAAGAGGAATATTTTTCAGAATGAGAACAATCAGCCATTGGAATAACCTCCCCAGAGAAGTGGTGACTCTCCAACACTGGAAACTGTTAAGACTTGGCTGGACAGGGTGTTGTGATATAGTCTAGGACATGCACACCTGGGTTGGAGCAATCCCAGGCACAGCTATAGGTTGGGCAGAGAAGAGATTCAGAGCAGCCGTGAGGAGAAGGACTTGGGGATGTTGGTTGATGAGAAACTGAACATGAGCCGGCTTCAGTGTGTGCTCACAGCCCAGAAAGCCAACTGTATCCTGGGCTGCATCAAAAGGAGCGTGACCAG
>WYDI02041086.1:0-31103 GCA_009867235.2 Psittacus erithacus
GGGCGCGAACGCGCCCCCCGCCCCGTTCCCGCCCCCCATTGGCCCGGAGGTGCGCGCGCTGCGTTCGGCTCTTCTCGGCTCGATTCGGAAGAGGGGGGGGGGGGAAGCGACGCGCGTATCTCTCCTCCGCTTGTTCCGCCATAGCGGGAGGCGTCAGAGCCGTTAGCACGGACGGGTTAACGGCGCGAACGGTTTAACTTTCTCCCCCCCACACACAGAGGCACGCACACGCCACGGGGCGGGCTGAATATTGTGTGGACGCAAAACGCTAGGTTTGTGGGGGAGGAAGCCGGAAACGGCTCGGTCCTATGGACGAGGCTCTTTTAAAAGCCATTAAACTCTTGAGGACTTCCCCGCATGTGTGTGGTCTGGAAGGAGCTCTGACGCGTTCTCTTTGTCCGGGCGGGCAGATTTAAGGCTCAAGACCTTTTTCTCACCGTTATTCTGCATCTCCTGTAAGCCCTCTTTGTTTAAGTATCCCTTTATTTTCTTACCATTGACCACCGGAATGTTTTGGGTTTTGTTCTCATCTCACATATAGGAAATGAAAGAAAAGAAGGAAAAACATGAGGAGAAAACAGTCCACAAAGAAAAGAAGAAGGAGATAGTAGAGGTGAGGCCCTTGTGATAGATTCAGAAGCTTTATAAGAGGTGGTTATCGTTGCTCACTGTGGGTAATGAATAGGAAAGGAATACAGCAGATTAAAGAAGGCAGCCCAAGGGAGCTCATAAGGAAGAGGGGCAAATGAAGAGCGAACTATAGGATAATTGTGGAGAATGAGCCTTGAAGGACTTAGCATAATCAGTATGGTCCAGTGAGAAGGAAAAAAGGTCTATCAAAGAAGAGAATGGAGACAAGAGCAGATAGGAGTTAGGAGAAGGTGGCACAGGAGACGTGGTCCTGCACCCACTGAAGTATCTCAAAGTGCAAGGGGAGCATAAGATGAAGAAGGTGGAGGAGGAACAGTTAGGAAATGCACAGATTGAAGGTGAGAAGGGATGTGAAAGCGGGTGTACTATGAGCACAGGTTAAGTCGTTAGCCTGTAACCCGAGAGATGTTCTAAATGTTGGGATAGGATGGCAGTGGCTTGTTGGGATGTAAGCCTGCAGAAGGCAAGGAGGTTCACATGGGTGGGGAGGGTCTGGAAGGATTGGTTTTATAAAGAGCACTGGTTGGGAGGAGGAGCTAGGATGATGGGAATGATGTTGTCTGAGTGACGGGACACAGGTCACTCAATGCACATCTGGGGCTCGAGTCTGAAGTGGCTGGAGCTGTGGTGATTGCTGTTGCACTTGTAGCAAAGAACATGTGGAAATGTCATCCCAATGCCAATTTCTGCTCTGACCAATTTGTTGTATTCAGGATGAGGAAAATGGAGCTGAAGAGGATGAGGAAGAGAATCCTGATGATGTGGATGAAGAAGAAGGTGGTGATGAGGATGAAGGTAGGAATAATTGATATTAGGAGAATGGAAGATCATGGAGGGAAATTCCTTCACTGAGCCCTCTTGACTGTGAGATTGCATTCCCGTAAATGCTGCTTTAGCTAACCCATAGTTTCCTCTCTTGCTTGTGCTCAGAAGGAGACGAGAATGGGCAAGAGCAGGATGGTCATGCAGAAAAACGATCTGCAGAGGAGGAAGAGGTGAGTGGTAGTGTGAGAGAAATAGCGGTGAGAAGGAGCGAGGTTACCTGCTGTGCTGACCAAATCCATGTAGATGCCCCTAGCCTCAGGTCTCATTGCTTCAGCAGCAGACAGGTGAATAAATCTGATGTGCCAAGAGGATAATAAACCCCTGTAGACTGCTTGTAGGATCCAGGCCCTTCCACTAGTGGTCACAGTGCTGAGTGTTTGAGACTTAAGGTGCTTGAGATGAAGGGGTCACCTGCGACTTCTGGGCGTCAGGCCACAAGATGGACTTGTGAGGTTGGATCTCAAGGCCTGTCTGAAGTGGTGTGAGCCTGGGCTTCTTATGTGTCCTGAAAGTAACTTGGCAGCTATCCCTCCAAATGGAGCTGTCCACAACTTAACTGTGACCATCAGCCTAATGTTTGTGTCAGGCACTCAAGCATGCTTTAAAGGGGAGTGGATTTCCATGTGGAGGGAGGAGCAGCAGTAAGAATTTTGTGGAGAAATGATGTGCCTTGGTGTGGTGACTGTTTGATCATAACTCCTTTATGTTCCTCTGTGTCCTCTGTAGGATGAAGTGGATCCAAAGAGACAGAAAACAGAAAATGGGTCTTCAGCTTGAGTCCTCCCCTCCCATCTCCTATGTTCCGGCCATCTCCTCTTCCATTCCAGCCTGTGCTTGCACTGTCTGTTAGCCTCTGGCTTCACACAATCTCAGATGAGGAAAGATTAGAAACGCTCTCTAACAGGGAAGACAGCAGTTTCCTTCTCACCCAAAGACCTAGCCCACCCTTGACATTCCCCAGCTGAAATCATTCCAGCCCCCCGCATCCCTTCCGCTGTGCCCCACTTACAAGTGATCCTTTTCCCTCAAGGATCTCATAGTTTCCTGGGGCGCAGTAACCTTGCCAGGCCTGAATGCCAAGCTGCTCGCATGGCAAGCTCCTCTGCTTCCCCTTCCACTTGCGCTCTTCTTTTTGTCACCAGGATGACTGAGATTTTTGACAGCTTTTGCTCCCCAGACCTGCTGTCAGATCCTCCCTGAGCGCAGGGGGCTGCGGGCACAGATCTTGTGGTTCGTTTTCCAGTCCTAAGCCATCTCTCATCTGCTTTCCCACTGAACCCTGAGAGACAAAGAATATTACAAGCAAATAACGGTTCTATTAAACCACACATGGAAACAATTTATTTTAAGCTTTTTGGGGTTTTTTTCAAGTTTACATGACAGCAAGCTGGCCCTCGTGAGTTTTTCAGAAGAAAAGTGTTGTTTTTATATATGAATTTCATCTGAATTGTGTACTTTTTTTAATTTGGAAGCTTTTTTAAAACAAATTATGAGAAACAATTGGGGACCAAACATTGATTTCCATGTTGTTGGTTTGGGTTTTTTTCCCTTCAGATTTTCTTGTGACCATTTTTTGTAAATTAAAGGCAATATAGCCACAGCGTTTTCTATGGCACAGACATCATGAGGATAATAGATATAAATATATATATTGTTTTCAACTAGCACTGTAAATAAAAACATTTAAAAAGATTTGAAACCGCTTGTGTGGATGGTTGTGTCTGTATATCCTTGGTTATGTTCCAGTTGCATTGGTGGAAGTTGGATTGCAAAAGGAGGAGGAAGCTTCTTGACCAGCAGCAGGTGGAGAAGGGAAGCCTGAGTTAGCCTAAAGACCTATGTGAGGTCTTGGAATGGTTCTTGGATGCTGAAGACAAGGCACAAGGTAAAGCTCCAGGTCAGAGCTCTTGACACCACGACTGGGTCTTGGTACAAGAGGCTTGGAAAGGGACCTCAACTGTGGCCGCTGGGCACACTGCATGCTGCCCTGTGGCTTCCCAGTTCTGGCTTCAGGCATGGCCCATGCAGCATCAGATGCAGCAATAGGAAAGCATTTTAAGAGAGTGCTTCAGTTCTTTGTCCTACCAGCTGCCTGGGAGCGATGTGTCAAACGTTTGTCTTTTTATCTCTGCAGACCTTTAAATCTGCTGTTAGCATTTTGCCTTTTTAAACTCACTCTGGCAATTGTACAAATGAGCAGCCAAGACCAGGAGCTGTAAATAATACCACCTTTTGTCTGAGTATCAGTGGCTTTCTGCTTGTCCACCTGCAGCCGCAGATCAGATACTGGAAGTGCGAACAGTTGCTTGTCGCAGAGGGGCAAAGTGTCAGCTGTCATCTGGCTGCAGGACTCTCCAGGGCGCAGAGGGACACGTAGATGTGATGCAAAATGGCACTGCGGCTGCCAAGGCCCTTCCCATGTGAAAATATCTCTGGGGCTGTGTGCCTGCCTGGTGGGATCTCCCCGCACTGCAGGCTGTGGGTGCGCTGCTCACCCTGCACCTATTCACAGGTGGAGCCTTTGCTGTGTTTGGACCCATTTCAGTTAGGGGCTGTTAGCTCAGTGTCAGGGAGGCGATACGGGTGCTTCTCCAGCGGGGATGAGCCTGGTTCAAACAGGCCCTGGGCCATCCCCATCTCCAACGGGAGCCATGTGCTGGGGGACTTTGCAGTGCAGTCGTTGCACCCATGCCCTCTCTGCTGCAGCGGCATTCACTGTGGCCTCATCCTGCCCTGCACAGCTCCCTTGGCAGCCAGGGTGCCTTTCCCCTGTGAACAGTGCTCCAAAACCAGGCAGCTGTAGCCTGGGATTGCCTTGCAACACCCCTCCTGCTGCCGCCTGCCCGGGGCACTGATCAATGCACTGCTTCAGCCACGTGTACCTTTAGCTGCGCTTTTGCAATCTTGCATTCCTACTATTGCTGCCTTTGAAGAAATGATGGATTCTAATCTCTGCTCAAGATACTTTCACATTGCAGCAAGTGCTCAGGACTCCCCCAGGCTTCCTGCTGACCAGTCACCTTTTACTGTTCGGTACTGAAGGTGAACTATTAGTGGATGGTACAATCTCTGCAGAGGCTGATGGCAGTTTCCACACTTCTTCCCTGGCACTGCAGCAGTGCCTGACTATGAGCAGTGAATATTGCCAACTAGAAGTTGTGAAGAGATAACACCATCTCTGCTTTCTATGTGGATGCAACACCAGTACCTCTGGTTCTATCCAGCAGATTATCCAGAAGGAAGTGAGGCAGCACCTGTCTGTTAGTCCAGTTCCTTAGATGTGCAAAGATCCATGCTGTGTTTGATCGTGTTTTAGCTGACAAAGGGATCACAGCAAGAAGTTGCAAGGATTTCCAGAAGTTGAGGCTGCAGGGTTTTGTGCTGCATTTTGTCTCAAGCCTGCCTGTGACCTTCATTTGCATCAGAACCTGCAGATGCTTTGTATCATTCTTCTTCCATAGTGAGATCAATCATGTCACACTGGCACCATCAAGGTAAGAACAAAGCCCATCTTCACCAGAGAATCCTCAGAAGTAATGATACCATTCAGGGGCCTTATTCACCTTTCTTGGCTCTGTGCAAATTCTCTGCTTGTTTCATTTACTTCCTATGACCATCCATTAACCCCATCAGCTGGGGGCAGCTGTCCTTTCCTTGCTTCCCATGGCACCTGCTCTGAGCTTCTCGCAGCTCTGGTCCTGCCAGCCGAGCAGCACCAGAGACTTCCATCTTTCTTGTCCTCCTCCAGGGCTGCTTGCTCTGGGAGCTGTGGAGGCGGCACAGTCATGCTCCTGCAGGCTTTGCTAGACTGCCAATATCTCCTTCCCGTGGCTCTCCTGTGTGGCTTAGGAAATCAAACACACACCAGTGCAGAGAGCAGGTAGAGCTGCTCACCAGGTCTTAACTGGGTCCCTGTCCCAGCTCAGATGAGCAAGTGTCCCCTCGCTCCTTGGCAGGGATCACCAGGAGGTTGAGCCCGGGACCCAGGGTGGTGAGCTCACCTCTGAAAGGCTGTGGCCATGGAGGGGGGTGCCAAGCCTACCAGGGCAGAGCTGGTGGGATGCAAAGTGGAGGACCATGGAAGTGCAGCCTCCTGAAGAGGACAGCTCTGGCTGCATGAGAGGAGGCTGCTGGTCTCAGTGTTGGGTGAATAAAACCAGTTAGCAGTTCTGGGTAAGCAAAGCAACCTGACCTAGCTTTGGAATCAGCTCTGCTGCAACCAAGGGGATTCAGCTAGAGATCTCCAGAGGTCCCTACACACCTACATCTTTCTGCAATGCATGAAGACATAGAGGCCTGTCATGGAAAGTTTGTGCTGAGTCTGAAGCTATTTCAAAGTGTTGAACTCAGAAATTAATGTTCTTTGCATCTTATCGTGGTCACTTCCTCATTTCCCCTCAGGCAAACGATCCCCTCTGCCCAGCCTCTTTGGTCTTTCACACCAGTTTTAAGCCAATAAATGAAACAAGACCAGTGTGATTGAAACCATTGCATTTGCAGAATCATGAACCTGGAAAAACAGCCCTCCAACCACTGCTGCTCTAGAAAGAAACCCCTTCCTGCTTCAGGAAAGTCCGTGATCCTCCCGTTGGACCAGCTTTGCAAAAAGTAACAAAGATTCATTACTTCTCCCTGCACCCCTTCCTCTGGGATCAGGGTCTTCTTCAGGCCCTCTGCTCAGGAGACACATTGCTCAGCCACTTCCCATACACCATATGGGAAACTGAAACAACTTGCCTTTCCAGATCCTTAAGAAGCCCATGTACTTTCCCTCCCACCTCTCTCCTTTATTTCAAGGCTCACGCATGGCTGCTGCAACCCGGGTGTTCTGTCAGGGAAGAAGCCTGTGGTTAACTGTGTGGGCTCATGCTGGGGACATGTTGCAGATGGACAAGGCTGGAGCGTGGTGGCTCATCAGTGCATGAGTTTGGGGTTGGTTTCTGTGGTGGGTTGACCCTGGCTGGAAGCCAGGTGCCTACCAAAGCTCTCCTCACTCTCCTCCTGAGCTGAACGGGGGAGAGAAAACAGAACGTAAGCCTTGTGGGCTGAGGTAAGGGCAGGGAGAGATCACTCACCAGCTACTGTCATGGGCAAAACAGACTCGGCTTGGAAAAAATCACTCTGATTTATTCATTTGACCCATCTAATCAGCACGGGGTAATAAGAAATCATACCAAATCTTAAAATACCTTCCCTCTACCCCAGCCTTCTGCTCAGGCTTAACTTTACTCCTGCTTTTCTCTACATCCTCCCCACCAGCAGCACAGGGGATTGGGAATGTGGTCAGTTCATCACAGGTTGTCCCTGCTGCTCCTCCCTCTTCAGGGGAAGACTCCTCACACTCTTCCCCTGCTCCAGTGTGGGATCCCTCCCACAGGAGACAGTTCTCCATTAGCTTCTCCTGCATGAGTCCCTCCCACGTGCTGCAGTTCTTCATGAACTGCTCCAGCATGGATCCCTTCCATGGGGTGCATCCTTCAGGAACAGGCTGCTCCAGCATGGATCCCTTCCATGGGGTGCATCCTTCAGGAACAGGCTGCTCCAGCATGGATCCCTTCCATGGGGTGCATCCTTCAGGAACAGGCTGCTCCAGCATGGATCCCTTCCATGAGGTGCATCCTTCAGGAACAGGCTGCTCCAGCATGGATCCCTTCCATGGGGTGCATCCTTCAGGAGCAGACTATTCCAGTGTGGGTCCCCTCCATGGGGCCACAGTTCCTGCCGGGAGCTGCTCCGGCGCCAGCTTCCCACAGGTCACAACCTCGTTTAAGCATCCCCCTGCTCTGGCATGGGGTCCTCCATGGGCTGCAGGTGGAATCTGCTCCACCATGGACCTCCATGGGCTGCAGGGGCACAGCCTGCCTCATCATGGTCTGCACCACGGGCTGCAGGGGAACCTCTGCTCCAGCTCCTGGAGCAGCTCCTGCTCTCCTCCTTCACTGACCTGGCTGTCTGCAGAGTTGTTGCTCTCACACATTCCCACTCCTCTGCTATGGCTGCAATTGCTGTCATGCAGCAACTTGTTCCCTTCTTAAATCTGTTATCCCAGAGGAGATACCATCATTGCTGATGGGTTCAGCCTTGGTCAGCGGCAGGTCCTTCTTGGATCCAGCAGGCATTGGCTCTATTGGACCCAGGGGAAGCTTCCAGCAGCTTCTCACAGAAGCCACCCCAGTAACCCCCGCTACCAAAACCTTGCTATGCAAAACCAACACAGTTTCCTGGTGAGCTTTTATGGCTTTAGCAAAGCATAGAAAGTCACAGGGGCTAGGAGAGACCTAAGGTGTTAGTGCTCAAGGGTCTCTGGCACACAAGATGGCTTATGGACCAAGTGCAGTGCCATCAGCTACAGCTTCACTCTCATGGGAGGCACTTTCTATCAGCCACAGAAGAAGATGCTTTCCCATCTCAGTCTGTTCAGGAAGCCTGAGTCCCAGCTGGAAGTATCTGTGCACAGCAGTGGTTCCTAAGCGAGCCTCAGAGAACTGGGCTATCAGAGCAGAGAAGCTTCACACTGTTGGGTGTACCTGTGCAGGCTATGGCAGATGGCTGGGAGAGTTGCTGCAAAGTAGAGGACAGAAGAGCACACAACCCATGTATATTGGACAAAGGCTTGGTAGCAGGGGGGCTACATGGGGTGGCTTCTGTGAGAAGCTGCTAGAAGTTTCCCCTACACCTTATAGAGCCTATGGGTGCTGTGTGTGATATCTAGCTGATGCTACTGGTCATCAGAGGGCTATAGAAGCTGCACACACAGACTTTAGACCTCTGGTGTTTTCTGTAATGACATTTATTGTTCCCATTCCTTACCATGTATCTCAAAGACTTTGTCTCAAGAAGTCCAGTTCACCATTTCCAATATCCTAGCAGGGTTCAAGATACTTTATTCTCAATTTAGTCAATCCATGAAGCAGTGTCATGTCAGTAGGGTGTTTGGCCACATGTCCTGCAGTGAATCTTGTCCCTAAGTCCAAATTGTCACTGGGGCTTCCACATCCAAGGTGGAAGATCCTAAAACCAGCAAAGGCTGTGAGATGTAGGAAACGGAGTCAGCTTGCAGAGCTCTTATGGTTATGTATGTCTGTCAATACCTCTCTGGCAGCTCAGGCAGAATCATGCCTTAGACTTTCCCAGGTCTCCATCCATCTTTTGAGATACATTTATTAGGATGCATAATGTGTAATGAAAATTTTCCAAGCCTCTTACCTGAAGCATCTTTCAGCAGCTTTACTGTTGTTGCACATCCAAATGACTTCACAAAAGGGTCTTCACTAGGTAATACTCGATAGTAGGCGCTCGAGTAGCAGCACTCCGTTAGGCTTCTCTGTAAGCACACCAGAAATGCTATCTGAAAACTTCCAGCTGATTGCTGTTTTCTCATGTGAAGGACAGTTTCTTAAATGGCACCTTTTCCTATGTCCGATCCGGTCTCAAAACCAGATAAGGCTGTTGTATATGCTCCAACAAACCTCCTGAGCTTCCAGAACAGCAGCGTGACTGCCATGGACCCAGATTAGAGCTTGGGAATTGGCCAGTTCTCCACAAGGTAAATTTCACAGAAGACTCAGTACAGAAGCTTGAGAAAGCCAACCTTGTCACTGAAATGAGCCATGAGGTTTTGCTCATCACTAAAGAAAATACATTCTTCTTCAGCATATCTGTAAGAAATAAGCATTCTTGTAGAGCACTTCTAACAGCTGACTGTAGTTTCTTGTTGGGTGAGGACCCTGTTCCACCCTGTTTTCTCTGTTTCAAAGGGTTTTCAGATAAAATTCTGACTCAAGGTCTCCCTTCTGTGGCAGGATTCCTATAGGTGTTCCTGGTATTCCCCAGTGCTGCTTTTGCTTTTACTTCCAAAGGTGAAAAACCTACAGATGGGATCCCAGACTGCAGACAAGAAGAAAGACTGCTGTCAGGGAACTGGGATACAGTGGTGACACCTGTGGTGTCCCAGTTACCCGCAGAGCAGAACATGTCAGCGCTGCATGTGTTCTCATCGCTGAAGACTTTTAGGGGACCACGTCCTTCTGCAGAACTTGAGACACAAGGACTAAGCCCCAATCTCTTCTTTCGAGACCTCTGCTTGGGCTGAAAAAGAGCAACAGAGGCAGCACAACAAAATGTAGCTCAAACTGCTGCCTCTTTCAGCTTGGAGGGCGCCCTTATCCTGCTTTTCTTTGTCCTTATGAGCAGTTTCATTCCCGGGACAGGAATCGCTGGGGCTCTGCGCGCAGCTCTCCTTCTTCAGGAGCCCCCTGGTGGCAGCAGGCTTGACAGGTCTAAATGCTTGTCTGAAAGGAGGTGAACAGTCTCCGTCTGAGTTTCTCTGCACCCAAAACCCCTTGCACAGAGCATGCTGTGGGCTATCTCCAGAGTGGAAGAACGAGGAATGGCGCTGATCGCACCACCATTGTTATGAGAAGCCAAACTGACACCAGAATTGAGGGGTCTCTGATGGTCAACCAGCATCATATTTGTCTCAGCTGGGTGTCCACAGGTTGGTTTTCACGCACAAAGGAGCCTCTCTGGCTTCCAGGAGAAATGGTCCTTTGCCCAGAGAGTCCAAGGCAGGTCTAGGGGACCTCCACTGGAAAGGCACGTGCACATTCATGCCACTTACAGTCTTCTCAGCCGTAGCTGATTCTGGACCCTTTCCCGGTAGCATTCCCTCTGGCATTGGATCCCCCAGGCAAAGCCTTGGAGTTTGATTGACTGCCACCCACTTAGGAAGTTAGGGGCCTGTTTTAGTCTGTCTACAACTCCAGTTGGTTATCAAGAGCCTACACTGTATGCCCAACAGCAAAGTCAGGGCTCAGGACACTGCTTGGACAGCCTACTTCTCAGAGAGCCATTCACAGGCACCAGCCAGCCACAGTGTAATTCTATGTGACAGCAATGGCATTTTTCTGTCCTTTTCACTTCTCAGCACAGTTTCTCATCCACCCAGCTGTGCTGGGGCAGCTGCCTGTAGGAACCTGCCATGGGAGTAACTTGGGTTGTTCTCTGTTCTGATGACACACTTACCTTTTCTTCTCATCCTCCTTTTAAACCCAATGTTTCTATTAGTCTGATGGACCATGACAGGCCATGTTACCACAAATGCTATGTGCGGGGATGGGGGGAGGAGGTGATATGTAGCCAGGGGCTGTCATTTCCAATGGCATTGAGACAGGAAGGCAAACTTGGAAGAGAATGTCTTGGATCATTTTCCTCATGAGAGCAGCTGTTAGGTGCAATTCCATACTTAGCACTTGAAAAGGTTTTCAGGACATCTCTGGACCCTTTATCAAGCATTCCCCTTCACTTGGAGGAGTTTTCTGTTTTCATATCTACCCCAAACACTTGGTTTGCCCTGACTGAGGCAGTGACCACCGAGGTGCTTTTTGGTGGTGGTGTCGATGATGGGTTTGGGGTTTTTGGCTGGGTTTTGGTTGGTTGGTTGGGGTTTGAACTGTCGCCTTCTGTTCATTATTAAGGTTTCTGAACTTTACCTGGGCTCATGACTGGACCATTTTGTCCATATTTCCTCCTCTGCACAAGCTGATCTGGTCTTACAGTTCAGAGGGGGGACACGCAGAACTCTTGAGGTAACCAGTCCTCCAGGGTGACTTTTATTTTGACTTTATCAGCAGCACACAGAAAATGATAGTAACAAAAGAAAAAACAAAGAAAACCCAAAACCCACCCCAAAACTAAACAAAAAAAACCCCAAAACACATGAAACAAAGAGAAACCCCTTTATCTCCTTTGAGCCTGGAACAAGTGAGCCCTGTGACCACTTGTAGCTAGGGGAAAAACAGCAGGTCCCTGCTAAACTCAGGGGAAAGTCTGCACACCCACAGGCCACTACCACCTCCATTCACTTGAGCTCAAGAGCCTATTCCTTCTTTTTCCCTGTCAGTTATGTGCCTCAGCCCAAGCTGCCTTGGCTTCCTTATTCCTGCAGAGAGCCCCATATCCTAGGGCTGAGCAAGAGGATGCCATGGACCAGTTTTCATGTCAACAGTCTGCAGGTGTTGGTGAAGTGGCCACCACAAGAGTTCCTCCCATGTCAGAGCTCTGCTGTGAAAAACACGTACCTCATTCCAGCCAGATTTTGGGTTTGATTTCAAGCCACTGGTCATTCTTATGCTCCTCTACTGGAGTAGAGAACTTGCCCCTGTTTCACATCTTCTCTTCATGGGAAGAAAATATCAAAGGTAGATTATGAATAGTGTAAAATTGGCTGTGCTCTGCTATGGCTGATACAAGCTCGCTACAAAAAGGCACTGAAACTCAAGGCATCATATAGAAGCTTCCTGTAAACAAGGGTCAAGGACATCCTGAGCTGGCAGTCATACCTAGGCCATCATATTCAAAAGCCAGTGAGGAACTGTTCCTCCACAAATTTCCTAATCCCTGTTTCAACTCTCTTATACTCCACAGCATCCTCTAACAATAATTCTTCCACCTTTGTGACACATACAGTGAATTTCCTTTTGTTTGCAGTAAAATTGCTGCCTGAGCTCACCCCTCTTTCCTTTAGATCAGGTTAAAATAGATCAAACACCTCAAGTTCTGCACATTCAAAAGCAAGATCTTCAGGCCCTAAGTCAGGGGGTTTGTACTACTCTCCTAAATATTTTTCCACATCCTTTTTCAACTCATGGATACTTTCCAGTAACTTGTGCTGTAAACAGAGCTAACACAATCTATTTGGTCTTTGAGAACCTATTTTATACAGCATGTTATCATTTATCTCTGTCCTTGGAGCCTTGGCTGCCCAGGATACTTAGCCTGTTCCTGAAGTGAGATCCACATACTTTGTTGCTCAACACATAACCTTATGTTTTAATTGTCAGTGTGATTTTACCAGGGGTCTTAGGAGGCAGTTGCTTCCCATTAACCTTGCCAAATAGGAAGTGAGCACTGTGCCAGGAGAGACAGTCACACCTGCAGAGCTGTGAAGCCCTCCTAACCACATTTTTGCGGAGTAAGACAGCCATGGACATCAGAAGGCAGTTGAATGTGGCATCCTAGCACTGGAAGCTCACCCAGTCTGGATTTCCAGGATGCTTTCATCTCCTCAGCAAAGGGCCTGGAGTATTTACACAGGACACAATCATTAGGTGCTTCATCTTCTACTTTCAACTACGCTGTGCAGCTAGAGGGGGCCCTTTGGTCTTCTGTGGCTTTATGAGCAAAACCTAACAGAGAAGCCTGTTACAGTGGGGGGAATGCTGCCCAGCATGGTCTGTTTCCCCATGGACCTCACCCATGGAAAGTTATAAATGGCACTAAACCCCCAAAATCCAGCTTAAACCCATGTTTTCCCAATGCAGCCTTGATTGTACCCCAGTGACTGACTCCAGGCAGAACTCACTAATATTGGAGCTCCATCTTGGGAACCCAGATCTCAGTCCTCATCATGACTTGTGAGGTCTCATAGTCTCAATCCTTCCTTAGGATTTTTAAAGTCCCTTTACACACAAGTAGAGTTCCATCACTTGGGTTCCAGCCTCCTTCGAGTCAGCCAATTTTACACCAGCAGAGCCTGTTGTAGGCACCATTATGACAGCCAATCCTCCCACAGTGTGGTGAGACAGGGGGATGCCTCCACAGTCAGCAGGGTCTCTTTGCTGTGCTGAAAGCTAGCCGAATGCTGGGCTTCATCAGCAGAAACACAGCAAGCAGTGGTTAATCCCATCTTCATGGCACACCTGTAATACTGTGGGACACTGACACACTGGAGCAAGTCCAGCAAAGGGTCCTAAGATGGCTGTGAGTGGAGGACAAAGGGGAGTTGTCGTGGTTTAAGCCCAGCTAAGCAGTCTCTCGCCCACTCCCCCACTTCCTCCCTCAGCTCCCGGAGGGATGGGGAGGAGAATCGAAAGAATACAACTCCCACAGGTTGAGATAAGAGCAGTTCAGTAACTAAGGTATAACACAAACCACTGCTGCTACCACCAATGATAACAATGATAAGGGAAATAACAAGAGAAGAGAATACAACTGCTCATCACCGACCGATACCCAGCCCCACCCCAGCAGTGATCTCACCCTTCCGGGTAACTGCCCCCAGTTTATACAGTGGGCATGACATGCTGTGGTATGGAATACCTCTTTGGTCAGTTTGGGTCAGGTGCCCTGTCTCTGCTTCCTCCCGGCTTCCCCTCCTCCCTGGCAGAGCATGAGGCTCAGAAAGTCCTGGTCAGAGTAAACATTACTGAGCAGCAACTAAAACCATCGGTGTTATCAGTGCTGTTTCCAGGCTGAAAGTCAAGACCACAGCACTGCACCAGCTACTAAGAAGGAGAAAAATGACTGCTGCTGCTGAACCCAGGACAGGAGTTAACTGCTGCCTGCTACTACTCAAAGTGGGGTTAGAGGGAAGATAGAGTCAGACTCCTCTCACAGGACCACAGAGAAAAGGCACAAGGAAAGGAGCACAGCTTGCAACAAATCAGCTTCCTATGGGACACAACGAAAAGCCTCTTCTGTGAGGGTGCTTCAGCAGTGGAAGGGGTTTTCAGAGAGACTGGAGAGTTTCCACAATTGGAGATGTCCAGGATTGGCCAGGACCTGAGCAACCCAGTCTAGTTTGAGTCACCCTGCTGGGAGCCGAGGGATGGAGTAGAGACCCCAGAGGTCTCTTCTCATGGATCTTCCCATGATGCTGTGACTAACAAGTGGATTTATTTGGCTCTGCATTTTTCCTTCCTGGGGCAGTAGAAGAAGCTACCTTACAAAATGATGCAGGCTGCTACCTGCCATGAGGTGCCAAATGGGGAGGGAATGGAACGAACCAGCTCAGCTGCCACCACACTCTGAATTGCAGCCTCTCACACAATCATGTTAATCCAGCATAAATGCGTAGCATTGCAGAAAGGGGCAATCCCATCTTCCCTTTCGTCTCTCCTGCTGACTCTCTTTTGTCAACACTGATGAGCAGCAGAGAATTGATCCAGCTGAAAACTAAACTATAGAGAAATAAATCCATTTCTATTCACAATGAACCCTTTCAGTTTAAAAATGCACCACCTCCCTCCCTAGTGATTTTTGCTCAAAGCAAACTGGTTGGGGATCACCAAATCAGAGACTATTCTTTTCAGGAGTATTCTGGAGCACTGCTGTCCCCTTCCTTGCTGTGCCATCATCCGCAGGAACCTTCCCAGGGTTTGTATTCTTCTGCAAATGACTTCTCATAGCATCATATGTTCCTTTAGTTACACTCTACTTTTTTATATCTAGCTTTCTCACTAAGAAAGAAGTAACATATTCTTTATTAACAAGCAATTGCCTGTAGCTTCCAGAGCTCCAGTGTACCACAAGATATAGGCTCATGTTCTCCTGCCATCATGCACCATGAAAACACAACATATGGACCAGATCTACTTTTCCACAGTTCCTGAGGGCACATTCAACTAAGCCTAGTGCCAGACCTCTGTGTTTGCTGTGTGATGCTCATCCCTCAGCATCTGAAACACATTAAGGTGCCTCTTCTGTGTCAGAGAGACCCATGATGCTGCCAAGAATAAGGCATAGAGAGACATAGAGAGGATTTAAGCCCCTTGAGCAGAAGGCACATCCTTCTGTGGCAACATTTCTTTTTTTGGGGGTGGGGGATTCTTGCTGTATTGTCAATTGAGAGCAACAGCAGTAATGGGGATCTGAGCCTGGCATATGTGGATCAGCCTTTCTCTTGGCACCCAGGAGACCATCAGTATTCCCCCATATCAGCTGCTGGAAGGTCTTACACCAGCAGACACAACCCATATTTGTTCTGGAGTTCCCCCAGGCCAAAACAGTCCGACAGTGTCCCTGCAAGACTGCCAAGTGACTTACAAACCAAAAGCAGCCACTCTTTAGGAGTTTGTGTGTGATCTGCTGGGGTAACCCAGGGGCTCTGATTTCTCTGAGTGTCCCGCATCCTCCTCGCAGCCTGTTCTGACATCACTGTTACCATCAGCCTTGGTGCTGATGGCTCTGTCAGAGGTCTTGGTTGCTGGCCCTTTCTGCCAGTGCTCACATGTTTTCTGCACTGCCTCCAATGTCCAGTGCTGTCATCCAGCTCTGCGGCTGGCACTGGAGCTCCCAGCCCTCCAGGGCCCAAAGGACCCTGCAGGATCAGACCCTTTCTTTCCACCTTCCGCTGGGAGAACAACGTTCTGGGAGTCCCACTCTCAGACCAAAGTTCAGCTCCTATCAGAGCGCTCCTCAGCCTCTTTCAGCCCATACCTGAGTCAAGGGAATCTCATAGGACTCCTCGGCTACTGCCCCAGTCACTCAGCAGCACATGACACATAGAGTCAGTGCCTGACTCCTTCAGCTCAGCGTCAAGTCACTGGAACTGAGAGCTTTCTCCTCACAGTTCGGATGCTTCTCCCATCCCTTGCATGTGTTGGGATCCTGGGTACACCTTTGCTCTTGAGAAAACTCACTGCAGCCCTGGGATGTTTGGGAGGCTACCACATATTTTTCCTTTGGATTTAAAGCATGGCCTGAGTGCTGCAATGAGGAGTCAAAGCGTAACCTGGTTTGCTTGCATGGACTTTGGTAATTGATCCACCTCACCTTCTGTGTTGCAAAACACAGAGGCTGTGACATCAAAGACATCCTGCGGCATCAAAGACGTCGCTTAATTAGGTATTTGCCAAGGTACCAATATCCATCACCATCTCTGCAGATAGCTGTGGATATAGAAAGAGCATCCTACCTTTCTCCCTGGAAGGATCTGGAGGCCCTGTGAAAGAGAACACACTTCTATACAGCTAATCTGGCCAGATACAAGATGCTTAGCTGCCAAATATGCCCATCAGTGCTGTAGATTAAATCATTGTCTTGTTGGGGATTTTTAGCTGCAATGCAGCCCCCAGCTTCAGTGAGCATCCCTCAGTGTCATTCCTGACTTTCTAATGCAGGTTTCTCCAGGATATTCTGCTATCTGCTGAGGATTGTCATCCAAAGGTCACTCACCTTTTAACGCTGAAAAGAAACAAACAGGCTGCAGATTTGTCCAAAGTCTCCATAAAGCCGTGATTTCCCAAACATGCTTCCCTGGGATTCTGGGAAGCAGGCCACCACTAGCCTCTGCTCAGCTCCACATCAGAGACCCATGGTGACTCAGGCACTTCCCATTCAGCAAATCCTCTAAGAAAGACCTGTTCAAAAGAGCCTCCCAATAGATGTCAGGCAGCCGGACACGCTTCCTCCTGCCAGCACTTCTGCAGAGGCACATTGTGTTTTGCCCAGATCTACTGGAAGTTGTGAACTTGCTGTTTTCTAATCCTCTTCCCCTCACCCCTTGCGGGGATTTGTCACCTCAGATAAATGGGTCCCTCCCCTAAGACCACTCTGACGTGTGGTGTACCATGGCCCTGGGAAGATCGCATGCTGCTTCCAGGCACTGCAGAGGGAGAGAAGTCTTGGAGCAACTACTTCCTCCTGTGAGAAAGGAAATGCGTTTGGTGCCCACCCTGGTTTTAAAGCTGAGCAGCTTCATAATCAGAATGGGTCTCAGCTTGGCACCTCGGTAGAAACCATTACTGCCCTTTGTGGGGGAAGAGTGGCTTGCATTCCTCTACCTCAGGGGTGCCTGTTTCAACGCCTTTCCACAAGCTGCATCTCACACAAAGCCGTGGGCATCAGCTCTTTCTGGTTCAGAGTTCTGCTGCTTGGCCCTTCTGCAGCCACAAGGTGTTGACTCGGAGCCACCGCATCTGTCCCAGTCACCCAGAGAAGGGCAGCTCCACTCCTTCCCCTCTTTAGCTGAGCTTAGATCTCTTTTAGCTCCCTGAGCTTCCCAGCCAGTGCCAAAAGTCTCACAGCTCATCCCAGCCTGACCCCTGGGAACACTGCTGCCTCCCCAGGCACCTGCCCAGTGCTTTTGCTCACACCATGCCCCCTGCCAGACCTTCCCTTCTGTCTGCCTGGTTTCTGTTTGCAGTCTCTCGCCAAAAGTTGTTATCTCTTATTAGTAAGGAACTACTTTTTGCTTGTTGTGTTTGCTTTAGCTCTGGGCAAACAGCAATCAGGGCCTTTTACACGAGGTCCTTTTGGTGGGTGCTCTACCTCAGGAACATCCAGACCAGCTGATCTCAAGCTGCATGGGCTGATAACCCAGCCTTCAAGTCATAGCACAAGTTAATGCCCACAAATCAATTATAGAGCACTTCAAAATGTCAGCATAAAGCAGAAGATTGTGACTAACTTCAGACTGCTGCAAGGACTAAAACATGAAAGTGGAATCACTCAGAGAGAAACGTGGTATCGCAGAAATCTGGAAACAACGGAAAATTCCTTCAGCAAGACTAACTCAGTGATTCTGCAGAATAGTGTTTTCTATTCCTACTTTTCTTGGTAAGTGCAGTTTGCACCCCCAAGACATGTCAAGACAGACAAGAAAAGCAATGTATGAAGGTTGCGTGCAAGGTGACAGCTGTGGGTAAGTCTGGAACCCAGCTGAAGTTAGAACCCTAATGCCTAACACAGACAAGGGAGTATTCAGTGAGCTGGGCTGCTTCATCCCTGCCCTGCACTACTCCTGTCATAACCTGTCCCTCCTTCCCCATGGCTCTGCTGGTGTCTCACATATCCCTGTCAGCCCCTCTGCCTGGGACACCCATGCAGGCAGTTCTGAGAAGATGCCCCAGTGCTGCTCTTGCTCCGGTCACTGTTATTTCTGTGGTGGGTCCTGTTCTGGGAGATGACGAAAATGCCATTTGAGGGAGTCAGCATTTCAAACAGGTTGTTCAAACGTCACAGGTGTCTTTGCTAAAGATAGCCTGTGCTGAGTAAAATGGTACCTCCAAACCCAGCATTTCACAACACACTTAGCATAATAACCCCTCAGCCTAAGTGCCCCCCAGTGCCAGGCAGCTCCTGGCACTTCTATGGGCTCTCCATCTGTCCTTTGTCACAGCCTCCTAGGAAGCAGCAGCAAGATGGGAATAAGTGTCTGACCTTTGCTGGTTCCTAGAAGAAAGCATTTCCTAGACAGGGATGCAGTGAAGGGTGGTTTTGGGGACTAGAAGGGAGCAGTGCCAGGGTGCTGAGGCTCAGAGTGACGAGTGGATCGGAATGGAGGGCGAGAGTAGTCAGTTCAGTGTATCCCCTGAGTGAAGCTAGGGGAGGGGGAACTCATGATGCTGGGTGGTGGAGCCGTATGTGTCTTCCCACCATGGTTCCATCTCCCTTCTCTCTCTCGTCTTCATTCACCCACACTCTCACACCACTCTCGCACTGCTGATTCAGGGGAAAGAGAGGTTGGTGCTTTCTGCTTGGAATGGGCACCACAAACTGTTTTTCTTGAAGAAGAGGAAAAAACACCTCCTGCTAACCGTCACAAGCTCTCCTGCTAACTGTCACAAGCTCTCCCCCATCTTCTCTCCTTTCTTCCTCTCTCACACAATCCTATGGGCTGTGTAACACAGAGGCGCACAAAGGACCACTTTAGAGCAGTCCCCTGGGGACACAGAGGCACACAAGGTTGCACCAGGTTCCTGGGCACCAACAGGGCTCTTCAGGAGGCTGAAGAGCTGAGTGTAATAAAAGAGATGAGAGCTGTCACCACAACAGGGGCTGCTAAAATGGGGCATACCACTTGCTCTCTTTTATCCTCCGCCTTCACCACCAGCTGAGGAAAACTAGAGAGTGAGCAAGGATCCTTCCACAGTGAAGAAATGCCTGCTCTGAGTCACGTTCCTTCCCTCACCCCCAGCCCACCCTCAGGGCATGAGCTGCCAAGGGGCTTTGCTGTCTGACACCCATCATGAAGGGCTGATTAAGTCCGAAAGAGCCAGAGTCAGTGGGTTGCTGGAAAGTGTGAGCCACAACAGTGGTGGGTTCTCTGAGGCAAAAGGGGCCCCAGGCTGAGGCACATGGATGGAAATGTATTGCCCTATGCAAAGCTTATCAATCAGCTACACTGGAGCTGGGCTGAGCACCCTCAGCCCAAAAGCTTGGGTGGGTTTTCCCCAGCGTTGCTGGATTAGGAGGGTCCCTTCCTCACCCCCCTCACAATGCCACAGCACACAGCCCCTCTTCTCACTGCTGGCTGCTTCTCCTGCTTCTCCTCTCTGCCTCCTTGGACCATCTCAGCTTTGTCCTATATTGCCTCCGGGCTCTGGATTGATGGGTCACCTGTGCCCTGGTTGGAGGTCACTACAGACTCTTTCCTCATACTGCTTGTGAAACTAGCACATTTGAAGGATTAAATGGAGGGAGAGGGAGGAAAAAACCCAAACACAACAAAAATGAAAGAACAGAAGAAAAAAGATCAGCGTGTTCTCAAAAACCCTGAAACAATCAGTGAGAAGCTGAAAGAGGCGGAAAGATCAAACCAAAAAAGGTAAGAGATGAAAGAAAAACATGAAGGGCAGTTGCTGGGAAGTGTCTTCTACACTTTTTCCACTGTCTATGTAGAAGCGAAACCTGTAAGAAAAACAACAGCGACCCAAAGAATTTCCACTCAAAGATGCTTAGAGCAGTGTCTCTGGTCCCTCCTCTCTCACACTGGCTTCAGCTCTGTCCTCACGTGCCTCAGATTTTATACTGGTTTCTTGGCCATGACGCATCTTCTTAGTGATATGGGGAAATCAGCTGCCCACCTGCAATATAAGGGCATCTAGGGGAATGCTTTGATCAGAAAGAGAGAGGCAGCAGAAGAGCAAGCGCATCCAGCTGCCCCCCTTTGCTCATCCTCCCACTTCAACAGCTTCTTTGCTTGTGCCTCATTTTTGCTGACCTCTTAAAGCCTCCAACCTGACCAAGCACAGGCGTGAGTGGGAAGACACAGCCCCTGCTGGATGCCACCATGAGGCCCGTGTCCCTGGTGCTGTTCCTCACCTTCACTCTGCTGGCTTTCAATGGTAAGAGGGGCTGAATGTATCAGGGAGGGCAGAGTAGTTCAAGAAGCCGAATCTGGCTGTTACTTGGTCTCTGACAGGTCTGGAAGGGAGAATATGCCTTTCTAACCCCACTGAAGATGGGCAGATACTGCTTTCTACTCCGTGAGTCCCACCCTTTGCTCAGCCCTCCATCTCATTACAGCTGGCCACATCCTACCAGGAGCAGCAGAGGTGGGAAGCAGGAATCAGAAAGTATGGGCCAGAGCAGGGAGTGCAGCCATGCTGCCTTGCTACCTGAGCCACAGAAAGATGGGGAAGAGCTGGAAGCAACTTCCTGACAAGACATCTGTGCTGTGGAAGCGGCTTGGGGGACGGTATGCCATGGCCAGGACAGATCCATGTCCCTGCGGGAGAACTGGGGAGGGTGTGAAAGACTTTGAGCCCCTGTTCTCCATCCCCACATTCCTTCCTTCCTGCTCCCCCCTCCTTGATCTCACTGGTGCCTCCAGCACGAGACACTCACTTGTCCCACCCACAGCACCCATCAGGAGCCACACGTAGTGCTGGAGGTGGAGGACTCAGGGCTCAGGAAGACGGCACTGCCCATGAAGCCCCGGGTGTCACTCCAGGACTCTGCCTTACGCAACGGCAACTTCTCCCTGTGCATCAGCCCGGTGCGGAGCGAGGATGCCGGGCTCTATGAGGCATGGGTGGTGCACAACACCAAGGTGAAGAGCTGCCACGTGGAGCTGGGGGTCATCACAGGTAGGAGGAAATGGAAAACCTGGGGAACATTGGGTTTAGGACTGGGGAGGCTGTAAGGGTGGGATGGGGAGGGGATGCCATGTCTGCCAGAGCAGGCTAGAGAACAGGCAGACGCCTCCTGGGAGTGCACAGCTTCCTGCTGTCTGCTATGAGCTCTGGAGAAAGGGCTGCTTGAGGGACAAAGCTAGGGCAGAAGGGGCAGTGATCTCAGCTTCCCCCTCTGCCACTTGTTTTTTCTTACAGTAACCCTCAGTCCACCCAGCCCTGTGGTAGAAAACGAACCGCTCTTGTTGCGGTGCAACTCTAGCCACCGTGTGAGCCTCGTGGAGACGTGCTGGTTCCACAATGAGCACCTGGTCCCCACCTCCAGAACCTTCTGCTCCTCGCATGGGGCTCTCTCCATCCTCCGGCCAGCCATGAGCGATGCAGGCTCCTGGCGCTGCCAGCTCAGATACTCCGATAATGAGATTGCTTCTGCCATGTACAACCTGCAAATTCTAGGTGAGCTCAGCCTCCACATTGCTACTCCAGCATCCCCAAGTTGCTCAGTCTGATGTTACTGGCCAAACCCAGTGGCCTCAGCTTCCCAGCTCCCACCCCATCCTCACCTCCCTGCGGAGCTCTTTCCAGCTACCGCCTCACTTTGTTCTTTCTCTGGTTCAGGTTTTGATGGCCCAACCAACCACGTGGTCTATGCTGCAGCTGGTTCTGCCGCTGATCTACCATGCACCTTGAGCTACCTTCCCAGTGCCTTTGGGATCAATGTGGTGACAGCCCACTGGGGACGCCTTGCAGGAGGTCACTTGCAAGACTGGGGCATCTCCCACAATTCCAGCAGCAGAAGCTTCCCCCTTCATCTCCCTGCAGTGGGGCTGGGTGATGCAGGACAGTACCGCTGTGCTGTCTCTGTGGGCAGCAGGACAATCAGCAGGGATGTGACCCTGGCAGTGGTTACAGGTAAGGGGAGACAAAGGGAGGTGCATAACTTCTCAGGGGTCCCACACTGCTTGCAGATAAACCTCCTCACACATCAGTGCATGAGCATGAGTTGCTCCTGCTCATAAGTTCCCACCCTAGGCTGGGAAACAAGTTCTCTGTTCAGGGCATTGCACTGCACTGGACTGCGCTGAAAGCAGGGGTTTTCCAGAGGAACTCGATTCTTCTTCCTAAGACTGAGGAAGACAAAGAAAATAAATTAGATGGGGTAAAAAAGGAGGTGTGTAACAGAAGAAGGAGGGATAAGGGAGAGATGTGGATCTGCCTGTAGTCTTTCCTAAGGGCATTGGTTTTTTCCTCTCTTGCAGTCACTCCAAGCATTCAAGGACCCATTTCTGAGGGGAGTCACTTGCTGCTCACCTGCAGCCTCACACACCCTCAGGGACATGAACGTTTTCAGTGGAAGCGGCTTGACTCAGCCCCTACTAATAGCAAGCTGGCCAGGGCCACCTCCCATAACCAGGGGGACCACAGAATCCAGATCGGCCCTACCCTGGAAATACCCCATGTGTCACAAAAGGATACGGGCACATGGGAATGCAGTGTGTATGGCCCAGAAGGCAGACTGGGAGCAGTGGAGTATGGGCTGCAGATCACAGGTACTGTTCCCCATGGATCCATAACCAAATCCCATCTTCTCACCCTATTAATTCCTTAGTGCCCCTTCCTGTCTCAGCTTCACCAGTCCAGCTTCACACTGTCCAGTTCACCCTTCTCCCCTTTGACCACTTGGATCCCATCTTGCTGTCGTCTTGTCTTAGCTCTCACCAGTTTCTCCTGTTGCTGCTTCCAGTACCCTGCAGCCTCTTCCAGTTTGCCTGTCTTTCCCAGCCTTGCCCCAGTGCAAAATCAACCTTCCCCTCCTTCCTAACAGTGGCTGTTCCTTACAGGTGCCCAGGTCTCCAGCCCTCCCACCATCTTCCATGGGCAGGTTACATTTGGGCTCACACTCACCTTCTTCCTCCTGCTTACAGTCTGTGTCCTGGCTCTGGCCCTACAAAAAAGGGTAAGTGTCCATCACCCCATTTCTGTTAATTTTCCTGTACATCAGCCCTTATTTGACCTTATCCTTATTTGACCTTACCCTGGGTGCCCTAGAGACAGCAGTGAAATGTCTCAGGGACACAGCAGCCAGAGGAAGAATGGGAATCAGGCAGCCTTTGAGGATGTCATGGACACGAAGCAAAAGCTGTGTCCTGGGCATTAGCAGGTCCAACTAACCATAGTATTCATCTGGGGGATGTCAGATACTTCAGAGGAAGAGTAAAACCCCCTAGAGGACAATCACAGCCCAGCCTTGAAAAGCCTTTTGTTTATCCTCCCAGAGATCAAGCCATGCTGTAATAGAGGAGGGTTAATTTCCAGGCTTTTGTAGGTGTCCTTTCTTATTTCTTATCTGAATTCTTTGATGTTAGAGTCTTCTGTTCCATATAAATGCCTGCTGGCCCTCTGATGCTGATCTCGATGCTGGTCTGTTGTGGCTGGCTCAGACCTCACACCTGAGCTGTCTGCTTTCAGCAACTTACTGCCTTAATTTGCTCAGCTTGTTCCAGTATCTTGTCTCCTGAAAACTCTGCCTTGCCTTTATGGTCCCAAAGACCAGACCAGGACTGATTCCTCCCCAGGACATCACTGGAAAAAAACCATGCAGACAAGTCAGACTGTTCCTCAGCAGTTTTCATTCTGTTTCCTTGCAAATCATTTACATGCCAAATTCTTCCTTTAGGGTTTCCCTTTGCTGATAAAGGACACTTTTTGGGAGTAGCTGTGATGTAGTTGCCTTCTACTTAGCTTCTTGGAAAGGGCCCACAATGAAAATCCTCTCCCAGTGCAGAAGGGGCCAGGGGCTCAGATCTCAGGCTGGGAGAGCTTGCCCTGGCAAAAGAACTGGGTGCCCTGAACCTGCCTTGAGCTGAAAATGATGGATGGAACAACACTGATCCAAATCCTTAGCAAATCTCACTGGCTGGAGGCTGAAGATAGCATCAGAACAGAAACAAGATTGATGTTTTATAGAAACCACTGCGGGTAGCACTAGGACCCGTGACTGGTCCTTTGTCACTGACTCCTCATCACTGGTCCTTAATCAGCACTTGTGGTAAAGGATAATCTGAGATAGAAATCAGCACTTTCAGGATGGCTGTCTAGACTATGCAAGTCCAGGACAAGATGATCAGAACCACTCTTTCTGGCCCAAAACCTTGGATAGGATACCCTTGACTGTGTAACTGTAAAGCCTCAGCTAGCAGGAAATAGCTGGACCTGGATGTCACTAAACAGCTCTAATCCAGCCAGGATATTTACCACCTCAAAGCATTTGTATATGCCCTTACAGCCTTGCTTTGCCAAGTAAGCAAAGCTCCTCTGTTACAGCACAGATTCTCCATCCACACATGGTGCTCGTGCCCTGCTCTGCACAGCCTCCCCAGTGGGCTCATCCTTTGTGAGAGTGCAGATGAGGTGCCTTGAGCACAGATTTTAGCTCTTTTCTTGTTCTCTCTCTGCTGGCATTCTGCGAGATTACGTTTGCTCTTCTTGCATGGGTTGGACACTGGCTGCTCACTGGCATCCCTTGATGGGTTGCATTCCATTCATCTTGTCATTCAGGTTGCTGCTCCATTCTCCTATGGGTCTTGGGTGACATTTTCATCCTCTTCTTTCCAAAGAAGGCTCCTCAACTTTATCAACCACATAATTCATTAGCACTTGCACACTCTCTGTGCCATTAATGATTGGTCCCACACTGATCTTTGAAGACTTGTGCTTATGATTTATCTACAGCCTGACAGAAGCCAGCAAGAAAAATCCCAGCCACTTCCTCTTAGCTGAGATCACACCTACCATGCCATGCCTTCAGTAATCTCAGCTTTCTTGCTGTATTGATTGTCTGTGTGTCCCCAAATACTTTACCGTTATCGGGAGCCCTGGGATCTACCTTGTTTTGCAGGAACCTTCCTGCCTTTAATTATTCACTCTGAAAAAGTGTTGTAAAATCAGGCATCCCATTGAACCTGGCAATGCCCTGACCATTGCCCACATTATTTCTGGCTCTCTCTTGAACATGTCCTGTCTTTGTTATTCCTTATGCCTATGACACCACAGAGGATAGTGTTGAGCCAACCTTTCCCAGAAGAAACTGCATGTCTCAGAGAGTGGGACTGGGGCTCTTCCCCGGCTGCAGGAGGGAGCAAGAGCCTCGTGGTTGCAAGCAGCGGGACTACATCCTCCATGGCAGCCCAGACTTGTGCCATTCAGTCTCTCTCCCATGCTTGATATTGCCTTTTTCTTCCCTTTCAGGCACGATCTCCTGCCTTCCCTGCGCTGGATAGGATGGTTGCAATCACTGTGCCGAGGAAGAAGGAGGTGGAGGAAAACCAGAAAGAGAAGATCCAGCAAACTGAGTGCTGATGGGAGCAGGGATCAGTCTGCATGGGAGGATGAAACTCTGTGTGCCATGCTGCAGAGAGATGGGCACTATGCAGACCTCTCAGGAGGATCTAGGGATTGTGTGAACATAGCAAGAAGGCTGTGAGAGATCCGTACCTGCAAAAGGGCTGGAAGCTGCATACCAGGGCAAAACAAGACTCACCTCTGCAGTAGGGTGGGAGGCTGTACAGATGCTTTGGAGCTATTGGGAGTATTTGAGCCAGTAGCTATTGCCTGCTCCAGTGACACCTCCCTCTCCCACCCTTTGCCCTTCTTTCATGGCCTCTCTCACAGCCTTTCAGTGGTGGGATACATGGACGAAGGAGATGGCTGGAACCCAGCTCCCCTGCAACCCAGTGGTGTTTTTTGCCCCTCCACCTGCTTTCTTCTTCCTCTCCCCACACTGTCCTGCTCTAGCGCTCATTCAGCGGCAAAGGGGACCCCACAGAGGACTGCACATGTTGCACATTTTGAGCGCTTTATTTTGTTAGAAACTCATTTTAGAAACTAAAATAAACCTGTCTGACAAAAAGCACCTGCTGTTCCCTGTGCATGGCTGGGGAGGATCGTGCCTGGGGCCGGTGCTGGGTGTACCAATGCCCTGTGGGAAGCAGCTTCTAAGGACTTTCCTGCCTTCTCTTTCTCTTTCAGTTCTGTGTTACTGAAGTTGCCTGTTCATTTCTGACATTTTCACAGTGGGGAAGGGGAAATTAAATGCCACTAGAGAAGAAGGAATCACAAGTTAAATCTCCTTTTGCTGTGTTTCAGAGTCTTTTGGTTTTTCTCCTGCCTGGCTGTCACTGTTGATTCATTTATTCCTTTAGCCCTCATATTTTCCTGATAGATCTTTAGTTGATGTTATGGGTCTCTGTCACTCTCCCCTTGCTAAGAACGTACTTAGTATGCATGAGTCCGTCAGGCCCCATCTCTCAAGACCCCCCATGTGTTTAGGTTTCATGTAGTTACAGAATGTTCTTCAGTTCCCCTCCAACCAGCCATGGAGGACTGCAGTACTGCGCTAGGCCAGTCACTGCATGCTACCTCAGAGGAAGCCTCACTTGTAAAGAGAGTCACACAAGTACTTTCTCCCATATGGGTCCTTAAGCTGTGGCTGCTCAGGGACGTGGTGGTGCAAAAGCTCATCTCTCAGTGTTTAGGATGGAAGATTCTCTTGACTTGAGTAGAGGGCTTCACTGCCAAGCCAGCTTTTCATTATTTCAGCAGGCACATGAAGAGGCCTTCTTGCTGTGTGGCTCTCACCTTTCTCTCCCAAGAGCTGGGGGAGACAGGTACTCAGGTCTTTCAGGCGCACAGGCAGTGAATGTGCCCAGGGATCCTCATACTGCAAGTAGTGGAGCAGCACCCAAAAAGTCACAAGTAGCCCACTCTGGGGAGCATGTCTGGACTCTGCAGTGATTTAGCTATCCAGCTATCCATGTCTTTTACTGAAAATGATACCCATTTCTCCACTGAGTCCTAGAGAAATGCAGCAGAGCTGCGAGGTAGACTTGTCTGCTTCAACTGTCCCACTCAATCACTGAAACAGGGCCAACATAAGGCAGGACAGTCCAGCATGGCACCAGGCATCTTCCTAAGCAAATGATAACGCTGCAGTTGTTTTCAGGTTGGGGTGATCTGTGTAGCTCAGTCTCCTCTCTCTGCCAGATGCTTTGGAGGTAGAGAAAAGGTGGGTTAGGCCCAGTGGTGCCAAGGGGGAATCCAATATTCAGCAGGACCACATCATATTCTCCCAGTGCCTGCTGACAGCTGTTTGCTCTCTCTTCTCATACACAATGGGATGCTCTCTCTCTCCTCCTTATAGGAAATAGTGTTAGCATTGCCTGTTACCAGCCTGGATGTTCTCATTGCTCAGATGTGTGCCTGGTCTGTGTTTAAACTTTGGTGTTTTCTTGTAGTCTCTGACTTCCCCTGGCAATCAGCCCTCGGATCAGCTTACTCACTGCGTGAAAATGGTTCTCCTTTATCAGCTTTGAATTTAAAGCTTTCTGCTTTCATCACCTATTTTGTCCTGTCACAAAGGCTGGAAGAAGAGGGACTCCTAATCTGTCATCTCTTAACCAGTCACTATTCTACCACCTTTTATCACATCCATTTTTTCTATCTTCCCTATCCCCTCCTGATTCATTGCCTTTCAGGTACAAATCCCAGATTTTGGGGACTTCCTCCCTTACATTTTGCTTAGGCCCATCTCTATGCATGGTCAACTTTCTTTGGATCCTTTGCTCTGGAATAGGAGGCAGTAGCCCGGCAGGAGTGCAGTGCTGTCTTACATGGAGGCACAGTGCCTTTCTCCACATCATTTCCATCCTGCCCTTCATGGCTCCCAGTGTCTTGTCTCCTCTTCTGACTGTTGTTTCCCACTCAGTGATGCTGAGCTTGTACCAAGCTGTTCACTGTGTCCTCGGTGAGACGCCTGTCATGGTGCCTGGGGCTCTTGCCTGACCTGGTACAGTTACAGTAAGCCAAAGCATAGAAATATTTACACAGTTTACATTTTCCCTCCAGCTACATGATTTTGGGAACAGAGATGCTGAATTCCATTTGCTTTGCTGCTGCTGATGAGCACAGCTTGCTTACATTTCTCCAAAGCTCTTGTCATTCTCTCGTCCTCTAACAAATTCAAATAGCTTCATGCTGTCTACATACTTGGTCTTCTTGCTGCTTTGCTGCTTGAACACTAGAGACACTTTTGAGCCCCATTGCAGTTATGTTCAGTTACACTGCAAGAGCTGGGTAAGCAGGAGGCACAATCATTATAATACCAGTAGCAGTTCCTGAAAATACTTTCTTTGTAATAGAAAGAACAACGGTGTCGGAGGTGTATAATCTGTGTGGCACCATCTACAAAGGCCACAAGGCCTCAGATATGGTTGAGTATAAATACAAATTCCACCAGCTCTGTCTGAAGTACTGAGAATGACATCTGAAGCTTCACAGATGTTGAGACTTGCTTTTGTAACCAGCAGAGCACTTCATGCAGATAAGCATCGCTGACAAAATACAGGCACCGACAAACGTCACAAGCACGGCCACTGAGCTGCTTTGAATGACGGACCTCAAGGAAATCTGAATCAGGATGGCACGAGGGAAATCAGTAAAGCTGAAGTGGAAGGACCAAGAGTCAAGCAAACAAATCTGGAAGTCTGTCCCAAGTGGAGTCAGTAAGTAGGAACAGCAAATAAAGAGCAAATAAAGCAAATGTCATGTGAAGGAAAGAGACTGGATGCTTTTCCACAAGGATACAGCTGCAGGTGCAAAAATCATAGATAAATATTGTTAATGGTCCAGAATGTGGTGGGTTCCCCCTGGCTGGCAACCAGGTGTCCACAAGCCACTATCACTCCTTTCCTCAGCTGCACAGGGGAGAGAAAACAGAATGAAAGCCTCTTGGGCTGACATAGGGACAGAGAAAGACACGCACCAGGTGCCACCATGGGCAAACCAAACTCTATTTGGAGAAAATACATGCAATTTATTACCAGTAAAATCAGAGTTAGATAATGAGAACTCAAACCAAGTCTTACGACACTTCCCCCCGCCCCTCCCTGCTTCCCAGGCTCAGCTTCACTCCGGATTTTCTCCTCCATCACAGCGGTGGGGAGGGACAGGGAATGGGGGTTGTGGTCAGTTCATCACAGGTTGTCTCTGCCCCTTTCACTCCTCACACTCTTCCCCTGCTCCAGCGTGGGGTCCTTCCCACAGGAGACAGCTCTCCATGAACTTCTACATGAGTCTTTCCCACTGGCTGCAGTTCTTCATGAACTGCTCTAGCATGGGTCCCTTCCATGGGGTGCATCCTTCAGGAACAGACTGCTCCAGTGTGGGTCCCTTCCATGGAGGTGTGTTCCTCAGGAACAGGCTTTAATCTTTAATCCCAAATTAATCTTTTGTTGTAAAAAAACCCCAATACTGTCAGAAAGGAAACAATCAGAACTAGGTCCAGCTGTTCTGCATCCAAGACTTCTGAGGGATTTCAAGCGAGAGGCCAAGGAAGTGCCAGCAAATAATGTAATCTGACGAGAAGCAACTAGAAACCAGTCATCTGTTGTGGTGTTGGTATGTTCTGCACAGCCTTTAAGAAATAATAAGAAATTGGAACCAGATCTGGAATTCTTTAGGCCATGGAGGCACTTGGATTTCTTACCTGCCTGGCAAACTGGTAGGAAGATTATCAGCACCAATTCTGCCAAGAAACCTCCTATGCCTTACTATTGCACTTGGATTTCCTCAACACTTCGATGCAGCAATGAAGAAACCCTAAATATCTGGGGTCCTGCATTTTTGCCTCCTAAAGGTTCCCTCAAACCAACCCTCCTCATGGGAATGCTGGTTTAGGACCTACATTTTTTGCCTCCCACTGAGATTCAAGGCATCTGGGACAGTCATTACACAGCTGTTGGCTCCATTATGTTCAAGAGCTCCTACTCCTAGGTTTCCACCTTGCTGGCCTGCCAGTTCAATGCAACTGGCTCCAAAACCTGTGTGCACGCTGACATGGATGTCATTCCACCTGAAGGGATAGGTTTTGGAGGGTCTTGCAGGAAGAGGACATAGGACACTCTCAGCGTGTAGGAGAAACAGCAGGTGAATACACAAGGGCAGCTTTTGGAAGGACTTGTTTATTCACATTCTTATGGAGGTTCCTCTTCGTTTACAAACCCTGGGCATCTTCCTCTCTGGTCCCAGGTCAGCACCCGCTGTTATCCTGGAATGTCGAGGGAGAAGCAGCAGCAGATCCCTCCCAAGCTGCAGTGTGGCCGCAGGAGCTCAGCCGGGACCCACCCCCCGGGTCAGGCACTCTCAGCCCTTCGAAACTACCCCCTGGTGAGCGCAGGATCGAGGGATCCCCCCGTGCCCGCCCGGCCGCTCAGCCCCAGGCATCCCGCACCCCAAAGCCCCTGCTGCCCGCTGCCAAAGCCTTGCGCCCTTATCACCGACGGGTGGCGCGGGGAACCTGCGCTGCGGGGCGATGGCGGGGGGCAGCCCAGGGGGGCACGGCTGGGGCTGGTCGGCCCTCGTCCGTCTCCCCTCACCGCGGCTTAGCGCCTTCGTCTCCCTGGGCCAGGTTTGTGCCGCCATCTAGTGTCCACGCAGGACAGGAATTCCCCCGCCCTCGCTCCTGCATTATCGGGAGCATCCATCATTTGTTCCTCCTGCGCTGTGAGCGCCCGTGACTCAGCTCTCCAATGACCGGCGGATGCGTCCGAGGCTTTTTCCCCCTTTGCTTTTAGCCTAAGGAAGTTAAAGCAAAAATACTTATAATTTCTGCTCAGAAGCAAACCCTTATGGCTTGTGCTATTGAATCACATCCCGCTTCAATGCTCTGAGCCTGAAGCTGCTTCCAGCATGATATTCCAGACCCTCTGTACTGATGAAACCAGTTATGCATCATAACAAATACTGTCACCAGCTTTTCTCCCTTTTTTTGCCAAGGTCATATGTAACCATAGAAGCATAGCCTGGTTTGGGTTAGGAGGGACTTTAGAGCCCATCCAGTTCCAACCCCCTGCCATGGGCAGGTTGCTCCAAGCCCTGTCCAACCTGGCCTTGAACACTGCCAGGGATGGGGCAGCCACAGCTTCTCTGGGCACC